>JARFJB010001972.1:105000-390000 GCA_036346205.1 Vesta saturnalis
AATACTTAATACAAAAAACATACCAAATACCTGGGACGAGGCAATAACGCTACTATTATTTAAAAAAGGAGACAAAAAGATCTAAAGAACTACAGAACCATAACTCTACTCAACGTAATATACAAACTATTAACAAAAATACTGACAAATAGATTAACATCTAAATAATAATATAAAAATATATAAATTATTTTATAATATATATATATAATATAATATATAATATTTAATATAAATATATTATATATTATATATATAAAAAAATATATATATATAAAATTATTAAATATTTATATATATAATTATATATAAAATATTATATAATTTATTTACATTATATAAATAATATATAAAATATATAATATTATAAAAATATATATATTTATAAATAATATATAAATACATATATATATATATATATATATTATAATATATATATATATATATATATATATATATATATATATATATATATATATATATATATATATATATATATATATATTATATATATATATATATATATATATATATATATATATATATATATATATATATATATATATATATATATATATATATATATATATATATATATATATATATATATATATATATATATATATATATATATATATATATATATATATATATATATATATATATATATATACAATATATATATATATATATACAATACATACATATATATATATACTAAATATATATATATATATATATATATATACATATATATATATATATATATATATATATATATATATATATATATATATATATATATATATATATATATATATATATATATATATATATATATATATATATATATATATATATATATATATATATATATATATATATATATATATATATATATATATATATATATATATATATATATATATATATATATATATATATATATATATATATATATATATATATATATATATATATATATATATATATATATATATATATATATATATATATATATATATATATATATATATATATATATATATATATATATATATATATATATATATATATATATATATATATATATATATATATATATATATATATATATATATATATATATATATATATATATATATATATATATATATATATATATAATACTACATACACACACTATATATACTATACAACATATATATACATATACTTATACACTATATAACAATCATACATATATATATATATATATACATATATATATATATTTAAAAAAATACACACACTACACACACACACACACACACACACACACACACACACACACACACACACACACACACACACACACACACACACACACACACACACACACACACACACACACACACACACACACACACACACACACACACACACAGGAAGACATCAACAAAGACCAGGAAAAGATCAAACTGAATATCCTGAAGGCAGCAGAAGCAACGATATGGCGTGAGAAGACAAAAAAAGTAAGGACTGGTATAACAATGAATCCCAAAGGAAGACCGAATCAAAAATAAAGCGAGACTGTGATGGTTACAAACGAAGACCGAACAGAATAGGGAAGAATGTATAGAACGAAAGAAGAATGCAAAAAATTTCTTTAAAAGACAGAAGAATGACTGGCTAAACAATAAACTAGAGGAAATAGAGCAAGAAAATAGAAATAACAATGCAAGACGTTTTTATCAAAATTTAAAGGGCAATGCAGGCCAAACTGGCAACGACAGTGAAAAATTTTAAGAACAATAATGGAAGGTTAATACGTAAAAAGAAAGAAATAAAAAAAAATTGAGATACTACTTAACCAGATAGAAGGAAATAAATAAGATGACATAAAGGAATCACAAAGCAGAGACACAGAACAGGAAGGAGGGACACCCCCATCGCTAGAGGAGATAACGGCAACAATAAAAAAGCTAAAGAACAACAAGGCTGCAGGCAGCGATACGATATCAGAGAATTACTTAAAACATGGAGACCCGACCTTACACTGACAAATACATAATTTAATCTGCAAAATATGGAAGGAAGAACACATGCCCCAAGAATGAAAAAAAGGAATAATAACGCCGGGGTTTTACTAGTCCCCTACTGGGTGCCTCCTCAGGTGGCGGGTAGAGGAATGCCTCCCAGATATGGGTGGTATCGGGGAAATCAAATACCCGGGCCGGACCAAAACTAGCAAAGCAGTGTCGGGCTCAGAATGAGCGGCTGCAAGCAGCGTCTGACCTAGAATGGGCGGCTGATTAAAAACTCGCCAACCCATCTGACAAGCGTGGCGTTTTAATGTCAAATAAGCCCCCGCTTAAAACATGTCGAAATTCAAACCAAAAGGATTAGCACCCCAAGTGGGTAGAGACAGTGACTCACAATCCCACACCGACAAGCCGGTCAGCCTCAAGGATTATGGGGGAAGCAAACATTCGACAAAAAACTCAACAAAATCAAACATTGGGTCATATAATATAAGATTTATGAATGAAGGCTCAAAAATACACGAACTAACAGAAAAACCATCACATACACAATGTGATATTGTTGGTCTAGCAGATATAAGAAGAAAGGGAGAACAAAAACTACAAATAAAATCAAGGAATGTGATGTACTATGAAGGCAACAAGGACAACACCAACAACGGTGTAGGATTTATTATAAACAAGAGAATCAATAAACATATACAAGCAACTAAATGTGTATCAGACCGAGTAGCATATACTACACTTAAAATGAAACGGACATCTTTGAAAATTATACAAGTATACGCCCCAACCAGCACACATACAGATGAAGAAATAACCACTGCCCTAGAAGAAAAAAAAATCAAGGTTAACATTAATAATAGGAGACTTTAACGCCAAACTAGGGAAAAAACTAAGCGAAGAAGAGTACAAAATAGGAAGATATGGATATGAGGTCAGAAACGATGGAGGACACACATTGATGAACTACCTGGAAGAAAAACAACTATTTGCAATGAATTAGTTCTTTAACAAACAAACCGCAACGAAAATAAACATGGATAAGCCCTAATGGCAGAGTAAAGAACAAGATAGACTATATCCTGTCAACAAATAAAACCATTATAAACGACGTTACAGTTCTAAATCAGTTCTCAACGGGTAGCGATCATAGAATGGTCCGAGCAAAAATAACTATAAACAATCGACTTGAAACAATAAAGAAAATTCAGAATAAGCAAAAGCTGGACATGCTAAAACTGAAACAAGAAAAATCAACATATAAAAACAGAATAAGCGAACTGATACCCAACACTACCAACCTGGAGAAAGAACATATTAATGAATTGAACGAGCTACTAACCGACACACTAACGAGAGCAGGAAAAGAAGTAGCACAAACAAAAATAGAGAAAGAACTATATATATATATATATATATATATATATATATACATATCCCAAGAAACAAAAAGCTTAATGAATAAAAGAAGAACATTACTAATGGAAGGAAACAGAGAAACAACGAAATATAAGGACATAACCAAAACCATTAGAAAGAATATCAGAGAGACAAAGAAGAAAATACAAGAAGAAAAAATTGAGAAAACAATTGAACAGAATAAAAATATGAAATACCTAGAACCCAAGCTTGGAAATATACAACTAAACAGCATAAAAAAAAAATGGAATAGAAACTTACGATATGAAAGAGATCATACAAATAACACAAGAATACTATTCCAATCTTTATGACACAAAACAAAAACCATCACTAGAAATACTCACTAAATTCCAAATAAAAATAAAAAATGTCAATTCAGACATACAACCTGAAATCAGTAAGAGTGAACTGGAGTGTACTAAAAGAAATTAAAATAACATAACTCCCGGAAAAGATGAAATAACCGTAGAGATATTAAAAAATGAAGGAAAAATCAAAATAGACGTTTTACACATATTATTAAATAAAATACTTAATACAAAAAACATACCAAATACCTGGGACGAGGCAATAACGCTACTATTATTTAAAAAAGGAGACAAAAAGATCTAAAGAACTACAGAACCATAACTCTACTCAACGTAATATACAAACTATTAACAAAAATACTGACAAATAGATTAACATCTAAACTAGATAACTATCAAGCAAAAGAACAGGCTGGACTAAGAAAAGGCTTCAGCACACAAGATCATATGCTTACGATGAAGATATTAACTGAAAAGGCTAACGAATTTCAAATACCGCTATACATGGCATTCGTGGACTTTGAGAAAGCCTTTGACAGCATCGAGCACTGGGCAGTAAAAAGGTCATTACAAAATGGAAGAATCGATTATGGGAAAAAAAGGGGTATCAATATAAACGGACAATATCTAAATCACCAACGATACGCAGATGATATTGTACCGATAACAGACGATAAAGAGGAACTGCAAAAAATGGTTGAAGAATTAAACAATGAGTCAAGAAAAATAGGATTGAAGATGAATCTTAATAAAACCAAAACGAGGATAGAACACACAAAAATAGAACAAATAACAGAATACATATACTTAGGACAGCTTGTGAGACTAAATAAAGAAAACCAAACAGAAGAAATAAAGAGAAGAAGAAAACTAGCATGGGCGTCTTCTGTCATCTCATATATCCTGCGGAATAAGAAATATCTAAAAACAAGAGTGTTCCATCAATGTATACTCTCCGTCCTTACGTACGGTTCGCAAAACTGCACATTCACGAAGGACAGCATAGAAAAAATTGTTACAACACAAAGATCTATGGAGAGGCAGATGCTAAATATCAAATTAAGTGACTTTAAAAGAAACACCTGGATCCGTAACAATTAGGATAAGATAATTATACAGTGGAGACCATGGACCCACAAAAGAAAAAGAGGAAAGCTTCAGATGCGATGGAATATGGAAAAAGAGGGGGAGGCCTATATCCAAAGGTGGACGTTTGGGGCTGATTAGATAGATAGATAGAACGCCGATATATAAAAAAGAGAAAAGGAGAAATGTACGAACTATAGGGGCATAAGCCTACTAAACACGGCTTATAAGATATTCGCATACAGTCTTAAAGGTAGATTAGAATGACATACTGAGGAGATCTTAGACGACTATCAACAAGCACAGTTGATGCCATTGTTAGAACAAATAATGGAAAGAGCATATGCCCATAATCTGGAATTACACTTACTATTCATTGATTTCAAAAGTGCCTGCGACTCTATCCATAGGGGGAAAATAATACAAATGAAACTTAAAAATTCCAAGTAAATTAAGCAGATTAGTAAGAATGACATTGCAGAAAACAGAAGCGATAATAAAAATAAATACACTAACGATAAAAAACATCACTGTGAACAAAAGTGTAAAACAAGGAGATACACTGTCGCCGCTGCTCTTTAACAGAATACTAGAAAGCGTAATATGGAAAATAAATCTAAAAGGAACAATCATCAATAAAGAGACACGCCTGCTTGCTTATGCAGATAATGCAGTGATTATTAGCAGAAGTAAGGAAGGCCTAATCTGCAACATTTAGACAAGGAAGCAAGGCATTATGGATTACACATTAACGAAGAAAACACAGCAAAAACCAAGGACGAATAAAAAATCTCCAAATAGGAGAATATACATTTGAAAGAGTTAACATGTTTAACTACCAAGGATCAGGTATAGCGACCCAGAACTACAAAACAGACGTATCAAAGAACGAAATCAAAATGGTTTCTACAAATATACAATTCTGCTTACTAATAAACAACTGAGCACTAACACCAAGATGAAAATTTACAAAATTCTAATACGTCCGGTAGTAACATACGCCATGCAAACTTGGTCATTCAGAAAACAGAAGAGGAATTACGATGTTTTGAAAGAAGAATTATAATAAGAATATCAGGCCCCAAACAAGTGGTAGATGGACTACATAAAAGAGGGATGAACTTGGAATCAGTAGAGGCCGTGAGCGAAGAGTACATTGTAAAGTTAGTAATGGCACAGAGGCCGAAATGGTTTGGACACGTCATGAGATGTAAAGATGTAAAAATTAGCAAACACATTGGAGGACTTACGAACAAGACTGCTAAAACACATAAGAGACTGTAAGGAAGTGAAGCGCAATTTAGTAATAAATGTGTGTAGATGTAAAAGAAGACCCCACTGTTATTCACTACTTAAACTGTCAATATTATATAGTAAGGGTGTAAACATCCCCTGGGGTTGAAGCCATAAATAAATATATAATCATCC
Organism: Vesta saturnalis; assembly: GCA_036346205.1. Lineage (NCBI taxonomy): Eukaryota > Metazoa > Arthropoda > Insecta > Coleoptera > Lampyridae > Vesta > Vesta saturnalis. Next base: position 111,272 of record JARFJB010001972.1, read on the forward strand.
TGATACCATGCTTAGTTATTAGGTTTTAGCCCAAAAATGTTATTTTAAATTTTGGTGAATTTCGTTAAATGGATTTGAAATTGCATCATGGCAAATTATTAAGTATACAATTATTACGTTGTGAATTTAACTTATAAGCCGTCAAACTTAATATTTGATTTTAAACAAAGAGTTTCTATTTTACATACGTTTTTTAAGGTTCATTGTAGTACAGTTTCGTTATCGTAGGCGTATCACCTTACACGAGATACCTTTTGGGAACGCAGTTTCGATGGACGATGCAATTTTTTTCAGTATGACTCACCAATTAAATTCATTTTTACTTCAGGGATCACCCGTTGTTTGCGGCACTGCCGCACACACGAAGATTTGTCGGTCTGGAGATAGTGAACTCTTTACACCCATTTCGGGAGGCTTTGTGAAGCATACCGTTGGAAGTCTTTCCGTTACCCTGAATTTGGTAGATAATATAGTGGCTTAGTTCCTCCAGAAATAGGTTACTGTTATCGCTAACGACAGTTTCCGTCCAGGGAATGTATCAATGCTGAATAAGTGCCGTCCTTAATTCCTTCTGGAGTACCGCATCTCGTGTGCGGATCAAAGTAACATAGTTCAGATTTTAGTTTTTTGGCTGCTTCGTGTGTAGTTGACCCGATAACAAATAATTCGCTGTAAATAAAAAAGCTTTTCGTTCTTTTAAAAATAAGTGTTAGTCAGAACTTGTATATAGTAAATAAATCAGATTTTACGGAAGTATAAGTATTAGTGTAACTTACAACCAATTGTAATATCAATCAAAACGCAACTTGAAGGATAAGTAATCACGAGTTAAGTCATATTTGGAGTTCGAGCGCAGTTTCTACATCGACTATATTACCGAAGTCACCCTCTAAGTTCACCAAGTGTCTGTATAACAAAGGGGCCGTTCCAAAACTAAGGTAAACACTTTGTGCATATTTTTCTTTACTGCGGTTGACAAAGTTTAATAAATTTTTGTGTGTATTATTATTCTGTTGCATATACTAACCGTTGAACACGCTATCTTTGAAATTAGCTTCTCTGTTTTTTATCGTTTTAAGTTTTAATATTCATAGTATTCATCCGTGTCATGATCCAAATTTATTTGAGTGCTTCGTTTATTTGTTATACTGACGAATTGTATCGAAATTATATGTGTAAATGCATGCAAGGAGGACGCAATTGATTTGTTTAAACCATTTGTTATTTTGGTATATGGATTAGATATATCACAATTTTAGTAAAGGCCAACTCTGAAACTAGCTAGTATCACCGGCTTTTAAGTATACTAGGTGATTTTAATTTGAATGGAATGATTTGATTAATGTAACAATTGTGTTGACATTTCGATGGTTGTGTTTATTATTATTCATAATACATATCTTTAGGTCAATGTACTTATTGTGTTTTTTAAATGTAACCCATTTATTATACAGCATATTTACGCACAATTTAAGTGTTTGTTTTTTTATGCGATTGAATCATTGAATTAACGTCAATATTTCTTGGTGTTGACTGTTTATTTAAAGTACAGTAATTACGTTCGAAAGGGATCATTGACTATTTAATTATAACGTAACTTTTAAAGGTTGATGAGTTAATGTATCATATGATTTTCTTGAATCTGAGCATATTTGATAGTGAATTGATTTAATTACGACTGGTTGTAAACAGAATTAAAGTAATTTTTTTTTTAAGTGAAATTTCATTGAGAATCATATTTATTATGTAAAGTACAGTAATGTAATTATAAACTAAGATAGTCGTTGACCGAACAGCTGTTGGTTTCTGCATTTGAGTAGTCGAGATTTTTTGAAGCAATTTTTATAGGAATCAACATGCCGATTGTAGACATCATTGATTGGCCTGATCTTGCCAAACAGGTAAGCCAATTTGCTTTATTTGTTATTGCGAAGCTATGTATTTTTTCACGAATTTAGGAATTATAACCCCGTTTTCGTCGTTTGTTAAATTTTAGGACTTAATAGATATGTGATCGTGTTTGTTCGGTTTTGTTGTGACGTATTTTCCGTTTGAAATTGACACATTAATTAAGGTTTAGATCAGTTATTTTTGGGTATTTTAACCAATGAATTTAGCGGAACGTTTAATGAGTTTTAGTTTTATTTTCGCAATTTTGCGGCTTTGATATGAAGTTTAAGATTTCATTGGAACTTTGCGTAAAAATTTTTGGAATAGAATTTTAGTAGAGATGAGTTTTATTTTTGAGTGCACATTATGGTTTCCTGTTAGGCTATTGTTAAGATCTAGTTCATGACGTTATCCCCTATAAATGCATTTAACTGGTGGCGCCTTCTGGACATTTTCTCCTGATTTCGATGTTTATGGAGTTGCAACGAGTGCCCGTTTGTAGCAGTAAGTAAGAACCCCGCCCACACCACTCAGCTATGCCGTGCGCGCAATTGCCTTGAAGGGCTTCATGCTCTAATGAGTGTTTGGCCTATACCAAATGTTAGAAGACTTGATTTACCTATTGAAAAACCAATTAGATTTTAATCGTTAACATGATTTGAGTTGTAGCAATGAACGTTTTTATTAAATACAGTACAAAGAAGTTAACAAAAATAAAATTCAATTAAATCATATTTACAAAAGATTTATATTTAACTGAAAGCAATTATGATAAATACATTTAGAGTGAATATACACTTTTTAATTTTTATGATAAACTAAAAAGCGATAGAATTATAGATATGAGATTAAAATTTACATTGGCAGTGCACATTTTACATTTATAAATATTCGAAGTTTACATAAACTACTCACACAATGAAGCTTTTATTTTAGTGTTTGTAATTATTTGAGAAATGTACATTTATTAATTCTACATAGAACACATTTTTAGAATACTATCAACAGAAAATTATGTGTTTTACAAATATCTTTGGTTTTTGTGTGAAGGAATTAGCGATATGCAACTATATATAATACAAACAATTACATTTTACAAAATCATTCTTAAGAATTTTGCAAGTATGTGTTGTTAAGAATATATTAGAATAAGCATTTTACAATGAGATATTTTAGTATATACAAAGCCCTTTATCATATGTAAAATCCATTTATTGCAACAAAAGAGTGTGCTCAGAGTGCATGTATGTATTTATGAAAAAAAGCTCTTTAAGGCAATATGCAATTTCTCTTATATTTCCTCTTAACCACCTTTTTAAATAGAAAAAATAAATAATCTATGTTTATATATAAGAAGCAGACTTTCTCAAATATCAGTGAATTTTATTCTTACACGGATATATATTTGCATGTCAAAAATATGAACATTTACACATCATTCATCTATATTTACAAGTTAAATTTTATCGTAATTATTTTATTCAATCCATTCAACACAGAAAGTAGAAATATAAATTTTTTAAATAAATGTGCAGAAACAAAGTACATTCATAATAAATCTACTTTTTACATTAATTCGTGTAATGCACTATTTTTCATCCAAATAAAAAACACCGAAACTATTTTGAAATGTATTTCACTATTCTTTGTGCACACATTTATTATCCTAATATTCTAAAAGTTGAAATAATAATTTACATGTATTAGGAAATTAGAAATAAATGAAAGAATGCTTTTTTAACAATACATATTGAGTTTTGATTTAAAAAATCAGTCCTTGCAGTTCATTTAACAAATTATTATGCAGTAAAACAACATTAAAAGTCTTCGTTTACAGATAAATAACATACACTATAGAAAATACTGGACTTGAAAATTATTACTTACATAAAGCGCAAAAGTTAATATTTTAGTCTGTCAAATTTTTTCTATAAATGAAAACGTTTCTAAAGTGCTTCATTTTCAATCTTTTTGCTGATGAATATTTTTTATAATACTATTCCACAATACATAAAATTGCAATTATTCAGTAAATAAATTGAACAGCACAAACTTCCAGTTTAAAAGTGTAACAATAAAAATTTTTATATAATCCTTTATATTTACAAGATAAAGTATTTTGTAATATAAAATTTACACTTGATCAACAAATTTTCATATCCAAAATTTTTTAAATAATTTAAACTTTAGCGCTTTATTATACATATAAATAGAAATAGAGAAGATTTACATCAAATCGACTTAAAAATTACAGGTATTTTGTTCTATCACTATCTTAGAATATAATGAAATATATTACCCCAATTTGACTGTTATAATTTATATATTACTTATACAGCTCTGCAATAGATAACAAATAAATGAATAGACATCTTTGGTACGTTGTTACCTTGTTACCACAAACATATAAGTACTTACACTAACACTCGAAAACTACAAATGATGACGTACTTTCTTATAAGTGTACAATTTGATCAATGACTTATTTGAATAATTTAAAACATTATAGCATTCAGTTGTACACTTATGCTTAAAGAAGTCTTATATGTGGTTAATTATTAACCATAACCTTTATTTACAATAAAAGAATTTATAAAGATCTTATTAGGCAAAAAAATTTTAAATAAATAATTGGAAACTAAACAAGTAAAATCTAAAAGAAGAATAGGTATTTTAAAATTTTTTGTATGAAATTTTTTATAGTTTCTCAAAATTTTTTAAAACAGGTATGATATATTGATATATTGATAAACTTTATTTTCGTTTAAACTTTAGTATATCCTAATACTAATAAAATAGTTACATTTTCAGTCTGTAAACAAGTTATTATATCCATCGTTCACTTTTTGTTTAGATAGTGAATATCAGTGGGTAATTTAGATCACAAGCCCGTTTAATGTAGGCCTTTAAAGAAGATTTAAAACTGAAAATTATTACTATAGGGATGGATGGCATTAAAGAAATAACCACTTAACAGCAATTATCATTAATAAATGTGGTGATAAAAGAAGCGCTACTCCAGAATCTTTAATTAATCTCATATCATCCTCTTGAAGAAATGGAGCATCTATGACATGTATAATTCCATTTGTACATTCTACGTTTGGTCTAAATACTGGTATCTTATGCCCTTTCCAATGTATCACAAATGCTAAACAAAATCAGTTAATTAGAATTGATAAACATGACTTTAAATACATCATTTCTAACATTTGTTGACTCAGTAGGTACTTACTATGATTGTGGCGTTCTTCTACTGAAATTCGCAAAACACTTCTCTGAGACTGCAACTCAATTTCTTTACGTGGACTTCGAGTGGCACTATTTGTTTTATTTGTGCTAGTCAATTGTTTAATCCTCTCCATAGTATATGGAGCGTCCGATTCAACTAAATGTCTTTCTAAAATTTGTTGGGCCTGAAACACTCTTAATTTTTTTTTCCATTTTAGTATGATAGCGTTACTCACATAGTAGCCTAGTTCTCTCATAAATAATTTTTTTACTGTAGATGGTTGAGCTATACGAGCATCTGTCCAAGCTTTGTCTCGTGGAACAAAGTATGTAAATTTTTTTTTAGTATTATTTAATTGTGCATTAAAATCACCATATAATCCTAAATAAAACGTTTCGCTACAATGAAATTAATAGTACAGTTAAGAAATTGTATTATAAGAATATTACTTTAACATGGGATCTTGTTGGAGTTTATCGAGCACTGTTGTGTAAGGAACGCCTAGAACTCTATCAATAATGTGAATTATACCATTAGTAGCAGCAATGTTCGCTTGAATTACTGTTGCGTTAACACCACCACCTTCAACTGTTAAAACACTGTTGTCTCCTGAGGTAGCCACATTAAAGTATAAGTTTTTACGCCTATTCATTGTTGGAGCTTGATACACCTAAAAGTTTAAACACATCAATATTATTTTTACAAAATAATAATGTTAAAAAAGGTACACAGTTAATACGCACGACAGTTTAAAATCCGCGTCAATTTTCCCTCTACTTACTTATATTGTAAACTTAGTCTGTTGTATAGCTCTATGATAATTATAGTTTATAAATAAAATAAATTATACTACATTATTCAAACATAATATTCAAAGTATACAACCTGACAATAAAACAAAAGTGAAATAGTTTATATTATATTAGTATGATAAGAATAACAAAAAGGGACAGTTTTAAAACATGATATGCCTATACGAAATAGGCAATAACATCACAGTACATACAAAAAATCAAATTTGCAGTAGTGATTACTCCAATAATGCATAACGCAAACTTTATTTTACAATCTTTGGTGCATTTAGATGTATGGCATTGGCTACCCTGGATTTGGGGTTTTTTTCCCATACAGTTGTTACCCCTAACCTCTAAAGATTATGCGAAAAATTGTCAATTCTGTCAATTGCTAAATGTTAGTTTACTATCAGTGTAGCCAATATACAAAAATTCAATCTGACAATAATGCAAATTGGCAAATTGCAATTTCTAAAATTGTTTTATAACAATCAGAATTAGAAAAAATTGTATAAACACTTTTTTTTTAATGTGTACTGCCGTGCTCGCACTATGGAACACTCGACGCTTCGCGTCTTGTGTTACAAACTTGCAGTAGCCCGGTACTACTAATATTATGATACCTGTATTTTAATAAACTATTATTATGCACTCTTTAATAAAGTGGTGCTATTTCATATCTGTGAAGAAAAATGTAAAAACTAATAATAATTATTTGTACAACCAGAGCGCTCAACGTTTAACACTTGAGCAAGAGTTGAAGAAACACTTTCTTCTCACCTTTTACTTATAGTATTTTCTAAAATTGCGTTCAGGTTGGTAACGCTAACGTTGTCAATGAAGTTGATAAAAACTGGCTGACAGACGCATGCAATCATTGCATAAAATATACACAATGATAAAAACATTTGAAAAAATCTGAAGTCACCAGCACACTTACTTACTGATATATCGTGATATACTTATTAGTAAATTAATTAATCGCGATACGGATATTTTTAACTTATTCATATTAAATGTACAAAACATGTAATCAATTAAACACGTGTACAATTTTTGTATTGTAAAAAAGTAATAAATATTATATATACCCAACCTGGCTAATTTATTAAACATATACCTCTTTATATAATATAATACATAATCTTTGGACGTTAAATACGGCACAAAATAACCTGTTTCATTTAGATTTAAATTAATCAATTACTGACGTTCCTTCTTCGTTTGTCAAACATGAAAGTCAAGGCTATATTAAAAGTTAATGTTTGTTTCCGGTGTGGCCTGACTACTTATATACGATATTTAAATTAATTTTTAAGACTTATTTATTTTGGTATTAAAAGCTTTTACAAGTGTTACTTAATTATCATTGAACTACGTTTAAAGGCAGTACCATGTATGCATTGAACGGTCAAAATGAGTCTAAGCTGACAATACATGTGTAAAAAATTTGGTATTGTCGTATCTTACTTAAAATTATCGAAAAAGTAACGCCATAAGTCTGTTGTTACCATAATCAGTTTTTAGATGGCGATTCAATGCAACGTAGTCGCAACATTTACATTTTTTTACGTTTTTATGTATATTTTTATTTCATGGATGGATAAAATTATTCATGGAACCTCAAGTTCATAAAAGGTTAAGCAGATGATGTAGTGAAAGTAGTATTAATTCAACTGAAACTATCATGGCGTCTTACTTTAGCTTCCAGACCATAAGGGACTGCTCGCAAAATTACCTGTCACCTATAATTATGCTGTCATTCGTCAATACGAACTAAATAAGAAAACCACATAAAACATGTTCATGTTGATTTCAACCTTATTAAATGTTTCATTTAAAATAATAGGTTGGAATATTTTATCATAGTACAACAATAATGCAACAATACATACATATATATTTTATTACCCATATATTGTTCCTAACACTACAGCGTTAGGGGCACAGGAATGGTTCTAGTTATCAAATTGACATTTGAATTTGTGCACTACTAGTTATTTTAAGCACTAGTATAGTATTTTTCAACTAGGATTCCCGTTTTCAGATTAGTGCGGGTCATTGAATTGCTGTATGGACTAAGAATTATTTGTTAGTCAGAGGTTCTAAAACAGTTTTAGATAATTGATTCTTTAATAAATGATAATTTTAACTACATATTTATAAGTAATGAAATAAATTGGTATCTACATAAGAATTTTGATGTGAATGCAATAAATCTAATAATGCATTACATTAATGTTATGTGAAATTTGATTTGCAATGTATGTTAGTTTCATTAAAACCTGTAAACTAATAGGTACTAATTATACATAAAAGTAAACACTTACTTGCGTCGTTTGCATATTTTTCAATATGCCTGGTGTTGAACTCAATCACACCAAAAAATTGGCAGGATGCAATTGCAAGAACCGATCGTCGTATTAAAGAGTGGTGGGATACAGAGAAAGTTATTCAAAACCATTTGATAGTTAATTCAATAATAATTAATACAGGGGAAGTTTCATCGGAATCAAGTCTATCTGTACTTGATCACTTAGAAAGTGATTAATTAATTGTATGTTTTAAATTATGTTCAATTTGTGTGATATTGTTAATAGAATAAATATATTTATTTTAAAATCTTGACATGTCATAACCGTCGCTGTTAATAAATGTAAAATTTTGAGAATCTCTGGCACTCGAAAGTAGTTGCAGTTTTGCGTCTTTTTCTGCCACATTGCGGTTATTAGTAGAATATTTTAATGCTGATTGTGTGCTTGAAGCAATTTATCTATTAAGCGTTAATCCGAAAACAGGAATCCTAGTTGAAAAATACTATATCAACAGTAAAAAATCATTCATAACTTCTATCTTTTCGTTAAACAATTTGAAACTTCTAAAACTTATTGGCATATTTTTGCATAAGTGTAAAAAATTTACAAAATATACCTAGTGTGATTAAACAATATTGTTTATAATTTGTCTATAGGAAAATTTAACTATCTTTAGTGAGTGTAGGGACGAAAGTACTATCTTTTACACCAGTTTAAAAAGTTGTTTATTCGAAATAAATTAATTTGACGTTTCAACTGTAATAAAATATAGTTATTAATGTATCAAGGGCATTATGAACTAAATAACGCACCAGGTCGACGGTGTAGAACCCGAGGGCCTCCGGCCCGAGGGGTATATGTCGGCCGTGGGCGTTGTGTTCATAATGCCCGTGGTGCCTTCAACGTTTTATGTCATACTTGATCATATGCATAATAATTGAAAGAAATTGCAAACGGTGAGGATTAAAACAGATAATAATAATAATTTTATAATTTTCGTGTCTATCCATGATCGTATCTATGGTGATAAGGCATATTTTATTTGTCAAACATTCTAAAAAATTTGATTGAAATGGCGAACGAAGCTGATAAATTGCCAGAGAATATTCTAACAAGAGCCGCGAAAGCGAATGAAGCAATCGTACCGAAAAAGTCGAAGTTCTGTTGTGAAAAAGAGTACGTTGATTTTGAGAAATGGATGAAAAGTAACTCGGTGAAGATAATTAATGAGACCGTGATGTTAGGTTACTTCCAGGAGTTGGTATGTTTACATAATATTTTAAGTCATTTGCTTGAAATATTGGTTTACAGTCAGAATCATATGCTCCCAATTCGCTTTGGACGAAATTTTCAATGTTACGCAAAGAATTGATGGTAAAAAAGAAGATTAAGAGTTTCGAAAAATTTGTGCAGCTACAGGGATTTTTAAAACAAGTTCAGAAAGGCTATCGTCCAAAGAAATCAAAGGTCCTTACTCGTGAACAGGTTGTCGCATTTCTTACAAAAGCACCTGATTTGCAGTATCTGATGCATAAGGTAAATGTTATGTTATAAAGAGAACATTTGACCATAGACTTCGTGTATTTCAGGTTGCATTGTTGATGGGTATATTCGGAGCATGCAGACGGGACGAGCTCGTGAAGATGCGGTTTACAGATGTGCGAGATGTGGGAACGCATATAACTGTAGACATCCCTATGACTAAAACTGATAAAGGAAGAAGTTTCATTATTATTGAGGTATCACAAATGAAAGCATTGAACCTAATACGGAATTACATATCTCTGCGACCTGCAGGCGTGTCTGATGATAGATTCTTCTTATGTTTTCGGGGAAACCGTTGCACGACGCAGCCTGTGGGTAAAAACACCCTTGGAAGTATACCTTGCAAGATTTCAACATATTTAGGGTTGCCCGAACCTAAAGCTTATACAGGACATTGTCTGCGACGTACAGGTGCCACCCTCCATTCTGATGCTGGAGGTAGAATGACGAACTTGATGCAGCTGGGAGGGTGGCAGAGTCAAACAGTGGCAAAAGAGTATGTAGATGACAGTCATTGCTTGAAGCAGAACAACGCTTGTTTCGTAGCTGGAATGCGTACAAGTACCTGTACTGAAGTAAACACATTGTCGATCATGCAAAAAAGTAGATCACCAAGAACTACTGAATCGATTAATCTTAGAAAATCTATGATTCAAGCTGGTATGCAGTTCTCTGGAGCGTTTCAGAATTGTTCTTTTTATTTCAAAGAATAGCAGTATTCAGGATAATTATTACTTATTAAGTTATTATGAAAATGTATTATTCGATAAATTAGTTTTCTTGTATTTTTATTTTTGAAGATTTTTTCCTAGACTTTTCGTTTCTCCATTTTAGTACAGATTCATTAGTCCATATTAGCGGGCGTTTTAGAAATAACGCCCGTTGCTATTTAGAATTGCGGTTGTCATGTTAGGGTGTATTATTTCCTAATTAATGTGTCTTGATTCAGGGTTATTATGACTGAATAATGATGAAGTATGACATAAATATATTAATTGGATATTAAACTCGATATAATCGGCAACAATTATGAAACAATTGGTAACTATTTTCACTTGTAATCTCCTTAGTGTTTGGATTATTTCCGGAAGTTTTTTCGAGTCTCGGAATGTTTTGAAAATTATTCCGAGTCGAAGACGAGGAATAATTTCCTCAAAACATTCGTGAACGAGAAGAAATTTCTGCTAATTAATTCAAGCACGTTGTGGGATTCAGTAAGAAATATCCCAAGAATATCCGTTGCTAATGACGACGGGATATTACCTTAGAAACAATTGTTTTCGTCTCTAAAAAAGCCGAGAAAAATAGAGTTTTCTTCTCTAGTGAGGAAAGTGAAGAAACGTTTTCATTTATACATTTTTTTTCATGTATGGGTTTCTAATATATAATTACGTGATAATTCTTAAAGTAGTTTGTAATAACATTTCAATCTCTCCTTTACATTTTTAAATAATGGACGATGCCGTACCAATAGAAACCAGTAACGGTCACGTGGCGGAAATATTAAAAAACCGTATTTAATAGAAGAATTGTCACTTTTTATTATTAGCGTTATTACATTTTTTAACTTCCAATCTGCATATACATATGTAGGTATAGAAGATTATGCAGTTGACTTTTTTTCAATATCGCTAAATCGACTTATTAGCTCATTTTACAACGTTTATCCAAGTTTCGCAAAGATCGCCCATGATGTCTGTGTGTGTGTGGATGTGTGTTAACATACAGGATAACACCAGATCGAAAACACGTACGTACTTAAAATTTTGTATTTAAGCTTGTTTTCATTTGTCCTGGAGCAGATTATGGAAAAATTCAGCGGCGGAGAGGGGAGCTTATTAATAGACCTTAATTATATGGATTAATTATGTTCTATGCAATTTTTTCGATACGACGCGTAGTTTAGCGACAAAAAAATTCGTAAGGTAGAATTTATCTATCTAATAATGATTAATTTTATAAGAAAATGTGTAGACATAATTTTTAAAGAAAATCTAATTTTACATAACTTTTCTTTATAAAGTTTCTTAATAATAGCGAAATAAGTGTAATAATTAAATAAATATGACTGAAAACTGTATTATCGATACGATACGTTTGTAGAAGCGGGCGGATTTGGATTTTTTTAAAGTTACCATCTATTAACCTCTACCTGACATGAAGTTTTAAACGTCTCTTTGACGTAGGTTATTGTTTTTGTTTTTACAATTGTTATATATTCTAGTGGGTAGAGTACTTAGTCATCGTATTAGTCTGTATCTTAGTAGGTAACTAGGAGACAGCGGGTTGACAGATTGTATTGTCAATATATTTTTACGTGTTGTAAAATAAACAAATAGAAAATACTTATAGAATTATTGCATACATTATAGTGGGGACGAGGATAACGAACTTACCAAATGAATTCCGAACAATTTACAGAATTTATTAAAGTGCTAATGGAAAATCTCAAAGTTACAAGTAATCAAAATGCAGCTGTGGATGCTGTTACATTGGATGTATTTAATGAAGAAAATGAGACTTTCGAAATTTTTATTAAAAGATTGGAGAATTTTTTTAACATGAAGAATTTAGTAGAAGAATCTCAATTAGTGGAAGAAAAAAAAAAGGAGTGGCTTATACATTCAATGGGTACGAAAACATTTCAATTATTGTACAAATTAACAAGCCCCGAAGAGCCAAGTTCTAAATCATATTCACAAATAGTTAAATTAATTAAAGAACACTTGCACCCCACACCAAGTGTAACAACTGAACAAAATCGTTTTTCAAAACGTATTCAAAGGGAAGGCGAAAGTGTTGCAGATTTCGTAGCCGATTTAAAAAACCTCAGTAAGAATTGTGAGTTTATATGTACTTCATGCAAAGCCTCTACAGCTAATACACATTTAAGACAACAATTTATCAGTGGATTACGTAATCCAGCTTGGGTAGAAAAACTTATTCAACTGAAAGCTCCTAATACATTTATTGACTGTGTAAATACCATTCTTGCAAGTGAATCAGCACAAAAAGATGCTAAAGAAATTTTTACATCACAAATCTCTGAAGAAAATACACAACAAAATCAAGTTAAACTGCGTACAAAAATTAATATTCGTAATTCAAATGCTTACAGTAACCCTATCGTTAAAAATCGCATTTGTTATCGTTCTGGTGATAAATATCATTTAGCATCATCATGTAAATATATTACAGCAAAATGTACTTTCTGTAATAAGTTGGGTCATCTTGCCAAGGTTTGCATGACAAAATCTAAAATAAATATGCAAAATACAAGAAATCAAAACCAGTTGGAAGGTGAAGCTAATAATCCAAGTACAAGTATAATTTTATCTACAGAGGAGAGAGCAGAAGGTGACATTTATTATATTAATAATTTGGTTAATACAAGCTCACCGGAATTATTAATAAAACCTGAGAAATTTATGTTAAATGTCAAAATTAATGGGCAAGACGTCGCTTTTGAATACGATACCGGTGCTGCAGTGTCGTCAATGTCGTATGGTGCATTTAAAGTATTATGCCCTACATCACATATTTGTACTTCGTCATTACCACTTCGCACTTATACTGGGGAAATTATTCACCCAATTGGATATTCAACTGTGGAAGTAACACATGGGGATAAGAAAGAAATAGGGAATTTGTATATACTTCCTGGTAAAGTAGAACCAATATTTGGAAGGGAGTGGTTACAACTTTTCCATAAATTACATCCAAATATACATCAGCTACACGGAAAAGCGGATTCTACGAGTAAGATACTTGAGAAGCTTAAACAAAAATATTGTGAAGTTTTCAAGGAGGGTATTGGTCGAATTAATAATTACGTGGCCAAATTATACTTAAAAGACAACACCAAACCTATTTATTATCCTGCAAGAAAATTCCTTATGCCATACAAGAGAAAGTGGAAAAAGAAATTGATCGTTTGGAGCAGTTAGGTATAATATCCAAAATAGAATACAGTGAATGGGGAACACCCGTTGTCCCTATTTGTAAACGAGATGGATTTATTCGTCTTTGTGCTGATTATAAGGTCACAATAAATAAAGTATTGAAAGACGACCATTTTCCCATTCCAAATTTAGAAGATATTTTTGCCAAAACTATGTTGGGTGGAAAAATATTTACAACATTAGATATTAGAGAAGCATATCTGAACATGCCTATGGATACTAAAAGTACAGAAATTCAAGCAATTACTACTACAAAGGGGGATTATAAAGTAAATCGACTTATGTTTGGAACAAAAGTAGCACCCTCGGTGTGGCAACGCTACATATCCAAAACATTAGCAAATATACCCGGTGTGTGTGTGTTTTTAGATGACATCAAAATACAAGGAAGCACTATGGAAGAACACATCTATAGACTAGAACAAGTTTTAAAAAGACTGCAAGAGGTGGGACTTAAAATTAAGGAAGAAAAATGTAAATTTTTCAAATCTGGTATAGATTATTTAGGATACAGAATATCTTCGCGTGGATTAGAAAAAACAAAGGAAAAAACAGAAGCAATCATGAAATCTGAAAGACCAGAAAATGTGACTCAATTGAAAAGCTGGTTAGGTATGGTAAATTATTACGGTAGATTTTTAGAAAATTTGGCAACAAAATTACAACCTTTATATAACCTTTTACAAAGGAACGTTCCTTTCACATGGAATGATCAATGCGAGAAAAGTTTCATTTTAATAAAAAAAGAAATTACATCTGATAAAGTATTAGTTCCTTATAACCCTGCTTATTCGTTAATATTAGCTACGGACTCGAGTTCATATGCTTTAGGAGCTGTGATTTCACATATAATGCCGGATGGTTTAGAAAGACCAATCGCATATGCCTCGAGAACATTAAGCAAATCTGAAAAAAATTACAGTCAAATAGATAAAGAGGCAACATCAATTTATTGGGGATGTCGTAAGTTTTTTCAATACTTATACGGACGTAAATTTAAATAGATTACGGATCATAAGCCGTTAGTTAGTATTTTAGTCCGAATAAAATTTACCAAATATAACAGCCACTAGGCTATTACATTATGCACAATTTTGCAAGGGTTAGATTACGACGTAGTTTATAGATCTACAGAAAAACATGGTAACGCAGACTCGCTTTCTAGATTAATATTAAAAAACGATTCTTCTTCCTTCGAATTTGACGATGTTACAATGTATCAATTACAACAAATTTTAATGCTACCAGTTTCACATAAAAATATTGTAGAAGAAACTACAAAAGATACTATGTTAAAAGAAGTATACGATAATTTAAAGTCGGGGAAAAAATTACAACTTTTGGTTTCATTGGTAAAGACAACGAATTTTCTTTAACAGAAGGGGTAATTTTTAAAGGAACTAGAATTGTTATTCCTTCTTGTCTTAGAATTAAAATTTTAAATGAATTGCATGAAGCACATATTGGTATAGTTAAAATGAAAACTTTAGCGAGATCGTATGTTTGGTGGCCCGGCATTGATAATGATATTGAACATGTAGTAAAAAGCTGTTTACCTTGTCAAATGATACAAAATAATGAAATCAAAAGTACTTGCCATAAATGGGAATCTCCAGATGGCCCTTGGCAAAGATTACATTTAGATTTTGCAGGTCCTTTTGCAAATAAGTACTTCTTAATTTTAGTCGATGCTTATTCAAAATGGCCAGAAATATTTATCATATCATCCATGACGGCATCAGTAACAATTCGTTACCTTACAAGTACTTTTGCTCGTTTTGGTATTCCAGTCACATTAGTAACAGATAATGAACCTACTTTTATTTCACAAGAATTCCAGGTTTTCACAAAAAGTAATGGTATTTTACATAAATTTTCGGCACCTTACCACCCAGCTACTAACGGGCAGGCTGAAAGATACGTTCAATCAATGAAGAATGCAATAAAAAAATTAATTATAGAAAAAGGAAATTTTGATATTGAATTTCATTTACAACATTTTTTATTACACTATCGTAAAACAAAAAATTTAACTACAGGAGTTTCACCGGCACAATTACATTTAAAAAGAGATATTCGAACAAAAATCGATTTAATTAGATTACCATCAAAAAAAGAACATAATTTTCAAGAAACTTATACAAAAAAGACATTTAATGTAGGTGATACAGTACGTTTTCGAAATTATGATAGAACTGGTATGTGGAAATTTGGAAAAATAATAGAGAAGGGAGGTAAACTACATTACTGGATTGACACAGAAGGAACAAAAGTTAGAAGACATGTGGACCAAACTGCCAGAACTGAAGTTACATTACCAAATATATATAAGTATCAAGATAAGGTACCTTTAACACTTATACAAGAATCAGAAGAAGTAAATTTGGAGAAAGATTCAACGAAATCATGTGACAGTAACGACTCAAAAGGAGAGGAAAATAATACAAAAACTAGACAGGATACAGAAAGAAATGATAAGGAGGAAAAAACAGATCATAATGAAAATGTAAGGGAAGAACAGAGTGAAAATACAGCAGTGACGGAGCTAAGAAGGAGTAGGAGAACTAGAAAATCCATTGACAGATTTAGCTTTAAGTGATGGGGGAAATCTGTTATATATTCTAGTGGGTAGAGTACTTAGTCATCGTATTAGTCTGTATCTTAGTAGGTAACTAGGAGACAGCGGGTTGACAGATTGTATTGTCAATATATTTTTACGTGTTGTAAAATAAACAAATAGAAAATACTTATAGAATTATTGCATACAAATGAACTAATTATAAAAGATGTTGCATAATTATCCTAAAAAGCTGTTATTAAAATTATTTCATTTCTTTTAATTTCCATTTTCTATGTTGGAAGGTAGTGAGTCGTTCCACGCCGGATATTTTATTAATAACAAATAGTGATGAAGACGATCCTATAAGGTTGATTTCTAGCCATCTTCATTAGTGTATTACGAGAATTTTATAATTTTAATTGTAGTAATAGAAACAATTTGAACTTGAGTTGAAAGAACACAACTTTCTTTGTCTAGTTATACAAATAACTGCTTTTCCCTTAAAATAAGTGAAAAAAGTTACTTTAAATTCAAACTAAACTGGAAGTGTTTATAATAATAACATATTGATTTAAAAGTCAAACAAAGTTGCCTATAATCCAATTCCGGTTGGAATCTTCATCAGGGTTTAATCTATATATAGGGTCTAGTGTAAAAAGATGTACATCGAGATCGTTTAGTATGTAAGAGGGGATATGTAGCAGCGGTACTGCATGAGTTGAGTCCACTCTCTCAGGTCCACTGCTAGACAGGGCAGATTGTACGTGTCATTTATAATGAGAATGTACAATAAAACTCCACAAATTGAGACGAGTTTGTTTAATAAAAAGTCATGAAGGAACCGAAAAAGGGATATTGGAAACCGTTGGAGCTACAAAGTCTTTTATTATGGAAGTTAAGGTTATCAAATTTTCAAGATATAGGTAAGAGGATCTGGAAATTTTAAAAATGGTACCAAAAAATTCTGCGCTAGTGTGTTGCGAACGGCCAAAGTCAACTGTTCTTTTTCTGATAGACGCCGTATTGATTTTGTTTAATTTTTAAGATCCTTATTAGAAATGATTTTCAACCATGTATAACTTGTGTATGTTTGGTCAAGACATAATGAAAAATAATAAAATTAAGATTTCATGTTAGTAGACTTTGATACTTCTATTCAATTTTCTCTTAGTGGGCTTTGCTTTGCTGTCTATTTTTAGTATCTGTTAAAGTATAGCTGTCAGTGTTCAGTGTGTACAGTTAATAAACTGTTAATAAATGTATTTAAATAAATACCAGGAAGACGACAATCTGACAGAGGTATGTTTAGGCGTCTGAAAGACAATCGTGTAGCGTACAAGAGTTATGCAAAGGTAAAGAGGAACAAAGGTTCAGACGAAAATAAAGAAAATTTCGTTATGCAAAGCGTGGTTGAGAAACCTCGTACGTCTTTACGTCAGATTTAACAAATATTTAAACATATTTGAACCTCTTACAAACTAACGTACCAGAAGAAATTATGGAATTTCCACCCTGCAGAACATATTTTTTCAACAAGACGGTGCTCCGCTAATAGTGGATACGAACTTCTGGAATGACGAATTTCCCAACAAGTGGATATGCAACCTGGGACCAGTAAGAGTCCTACCATAACGGAATTTCTAAAAGCTGTTATAGAAGTTACTAACAGTGTCACTACGAAAATGATAAGATAATCCTTGAAGCAGTGGTGAGACGATGTACGTTGTGAGTGAGAAAACGGTGGCTTATTTGAACACTTAATTTAATCCTAAAATGCTGTAGTTTCTTCCTTTTTTAATGTTCGTTGTATGAATAAAGAGCGTTTAAAGGTTTGCACAACCCTTTAATTAGTTTTTGCTAATTTAAAGTAAAATTGAATAAAAATATCAAAGCTTACTTGCTACCATGAAATGTTAATTATGGTATTTTTCATTATGTATCTTGACTGAACATACACAAGTTATACATGGTTCAAGAGCATTTCTAATGAGGATTTACAAAATTAAAAAATTCAATATGGCGCTCATAAGAAAAACAAAAGTTGACTTTGGCCGTTCGCAACATAGTAGGCGCAGAATTTTTTTTCGTTCCATGTTTAAAGTTGTCGCATCCTCTTACTTATATCTTGAAAATATTATGACCTTAGTTTCCATAATATTGTAAATATCCGTTTCCATAGCCAAGTACAGAGCTGTTTGAAAGTTTGCAATTGATTAATATTGTCACTTTAAAAACTTCAAAATGCCTAAAAAATTAGATAACAAGATAATTTATATAAAAAAAACCTTTCACAGTTTCATAAATAATAAAGGTCCTCTTGCAAAAGCTTTAATTGAAACGGAAAAATATTTGATGTAAGTGATTTAAGTTTATATGAAACAGTTTAATATATTAAATTAATATTTTTATTTGTTACTCATTTGTAAATATCAATTTATCAAGTCAGCTTATTGCCGTTGAAAGTCAATTTAACAAGCTAGCTACTAGTTAAAAATTTCAGGTTAGAGACGAAAGTTGTTGATTTTTTACAAGTTAGAGACGATCGTACCTTGTTCACATTGTATTAGCAAAATAAACAATAAGCGCCGTTGTCAGACTAATGATTTCAAAGGTAACGAGGCATTTTTCCAAGTTAACTGTTGTCAGTTTTACAAATTAGTAGCATTATTTACATTCGAAAATTGTGTTCTATTTGCATCATAAATGAGTAACAATAAATTATATAACAATACACGCAAGGTAACTTGTTTTACTCGCTCCAGAACGTAACTGGCTCGCCTTCGGCTCGCCCGCTATATCCTTCTGTCCGCCAGTAAAACTCTTTTTACCTTGCTAGTAATGTTATATACTATTTCAGGTTTCAGTAAAGAGCATCAATAAAATTGTGAACGGACGTGACGAACAAACAAATTTTGTTAAATTAGGTCGACCGACAACTGCTAGTTATGTTTTTCGCAAGGATTTACAGCGACCATTTGGCAATACAATAAAAACGTGAACATTTTACAACCGACAAGCTTTTGGTCGACAGTCGCGAACATTTGGATTTTAAGGGTAGTAGATTAAGTTTATTCAAAATTAATACATCGATGGGGTACAAGTACAACATTTTTAATCGACGTAAACAAATGCGAAAAAAACCTGTCGTTGAGTTAAAAATCACTTTTTCCTAATTCCTGCTTTGGATAGACTGCAATCAAAATATGCGGTGGTAATGGACAATCCACCGAATCACTCGGTGCAGTTGAACAGGACACCAACTTTTTCTAGCAAGAAATCTCAAATGCAGGATTTTTGATTAACCACAATGTGAAAATGAATAACAATTTAACAAAAAAACAATTATGGGAGTTGATTAAACCATTTTGAGAATATCATACTAAACGGTTTGTAATTGACGATATTTTAAAAAAGCATGGCCATGAAGTCCTTCGTTAACCCCCATACATTGTCAATACAATCCAATTGAGTTGGCATGGGGTTATTGCAAGACCGTCTATAATAAGCAACCTAAATCAAAAGATAGGGCTGCAAATTTATGGCGGCTTGCTCTTTCAAAATGTACGTCCGATATGTGACAAGGTTATGTAAATCATTGCGAAAAAATAATTTTGGAAGACTGGACAAAGCTAATGGGGTAATTTCTGTTGCAAATATTTCACCATTCATTATTTCACTCGAGGAATCAGATTCAGATTCAGAACTTTGTTCTGAAATTACTGAACCTAGTTCAGATGTAAAAATAATGGAGATGGAATAAGGACTTGGACTTAGACACTTTTGACTCAGAATCTCTTGAAGGAATCTCAAGTTACAATTCAATTGGCAGTTATTAAATATTTTAAAAGGACAGTATAAACGACAAAGCAGTGTGGTTCCTTTATTTATTTGTGCTTCGTTTTTAATATTGTTGAAAATAAATGTTTTTAGCTGCATCAAATTATTTTTTGAAATTTAATGAAAATCTTTTATTTCAATTGAAAGACACCCCAGAATAAATTTATGGGTAAGTTATAATACGGCGGAACCCTACTTCTTTACTCACAATTCAATAGGCTCCTTCTATTGTTATACAGTGATCCGTTGTTACTATTCATTTCAATTAAACGTTAAATTAATTTTGACGTACAATCCGATTTTAGATTAGTGAGAACCGTCTAATACCAGCATACTTTTGGTGTAATAATAAAACACCCCGAATCTAAGGGACAAACAAAAAAAATACATATTACTTTTATTTTCCTGCATGTATAGTAAACTTTTAACGATAGAAATTGTATTTTTAAAGTTCCACAATTTTTGAAAATATGTAGTTTAGATAACTTACTCACGTTACATATGCGGCTGACGAGATATTTAGAAACGCCATTGTAAATAAAATTTATATCAAGATTTCACATGTTTAATATAATTTACAAATGATTAACAAATAATAGTAGATTATATTACAAGTGAGTGAAATAAACCATTATAATTTATATATATATATATATATATATATATATATATATATATTTAATGTATATATTATGATACAATTTGTCGTACTCGCGCAAGCGCTCGTGCGTCAAAAATCTCACTTGCTTTTAATAGCTTATTTCACTCACTTGTAATATAATCTACTATTGTCCAACAGTTGCAGTTTTGCACGTGTTTTATACGTTGGTTTTCAGTGACTAAAATCAAATTTTATTCACTAGTGACTAAATTTTATATCAACAACGTATTCATGACAACCAAGACCTGGCTGCTTGACTCTTTTTGATTTAAATAATCTCTTCAAGTTTTTCGTTAAAAAAAATGCTACTGTTGGACAAAACGTCGTATATCGCACGTGTGTGAAATGCCATTATAAGCAAAGTGCGTCACTGAAAACCAACGTATAAAACACGTGCAAAACTGCAACTGTTGGACAAAATATATTACATTATACGCAGAGTAGCGGTTTTTAACAGGCTTTAGGAGATTACAGGCTGACGGCTTACCAAGAGTACTTCTCTCGCGAGTGAAAACCTATTTATCATGCTAATAATGTAAAAGACTATTTTCCTCCGATCAGTCATATTTATCAATTTACCATGCGTGCGTTTAGATTGGTACGTTGAATTTACCCTTCATAACATTAAAAGCAAACATAATCAGTAAGTGATTACTTACCGTTTTGCGCAGCACTAAGTAAAAATAAGCATATTTTATTTGTTTCTAATGGTAAAATTGTAGATACTACACATATACTAATCACTTTTGTGAAATACAAAGACAAAATAAATGAATCAAGATTTCCTGTCTTTGAAGTTTCATATTATAGTCTTATAAGAAGTTATTGAAATCACTGAATGCATTCTAGTAGAACGAATTTGTAATAAACTATCCATTAGTACAATTTCTTTTAATCTATAAACTATAATTTCTTTTTTTAATTTTTGACAAAAAAAGATTTAATATTGAGTAACTATCATAGTTCATACCTACTTGCAGGCGAGGGGTGTGCAAGAACCTACAGTTCTTTCATAACAAAAACTAGCAAACTACACCTATATTTGTAGAAAAATAATTTCCTTTAAATACATGGTGTCTACTTAACTGTTCTATTTGTAATTAATTATACATCAGCTAATAAAAAAAATATCTGCTTTCAAATTATATGTACTGAATTCAATGAAAACTCAAAATATGTGTAGGGTGTTCCAGAACAATATACCGCTATTTCGGGAACAGCTAGTACGGTCATTTTTTTTTGTAAATCACCCCACTTAAGAGATATTCACAATTAAATAGAGGAGATTTTTCGTGAGTATATTCCAGGCCCTCAGAGAATCTTTACTAAAATTCAAAATGATCGTATCTTTATAGAATCTCGTTGCGGACTAGCCTTAACCGAAAATATCTTTAACTTTGTGAAGAGCTGTATTTCTCCAGATGTTTTAATAAATATCGTTTTTTTTTTAATATATGACACATCGCAAAAATCATCCGTTTTAGAAAAAAATCAGTTTTTGCTTAGACGTTAATTCAATGTGATCACTAATTGCTAAATCATTTGTTATATATCAATGGATGAAGCCCGGGTCAGACTTACTCTATGTCAAAATAGCACATAATTGTATCAACAGTCGTATTTTTTAAATTATCTTGCATTTATTCCACATTAATTAAAATATGCCAAATGCAAAAAAAAATTTTTAAGAAAAATGGCTGAACACTCAAAATCAAATGCTGCAAAAAATGTTCACATTAGGACTCAGTGCCGGTAACTACTTGGCCGACTCACGACTTTCTAGCAACAATTGTCCAACTGTGTTGCTCTAAAACAAATTAAGAACTTTTGACCAAATTATGGTATATTTTGAGGTAGGGTACGTGACAACACAGCTTTTGGATGAAATTTGAATACGAATAAGCATTAAAATAAACAAAACTCCCGTGCTAAGTATTTATTCTTTTGGAATTAGCGATGATTAAAAAAAGAATTATCGAGATAGATTACATTTCTCAAGAAATTTACAAATATTTGAATGTATAAGGAAATCGATTTCTTTATACAGTTATGAACTATTTATGCGCAGGCTAGACAGCCAACTACTGCTTTACGTGATGATATTGTATTAAAATTTGGTACTTTCTACCTTTTATACTACATATACAGGGTGTCCCAAAATTAATGCCCCTGCCGCTGGGGTTATACTATATGACCAAAAATATGTCGAAAATCACTTATATCAACATTTCGAAAAGTTCCTCGTTACGAAGTAATGGCCATATTAAAAATTGCAATCATGTTTTCAAACATTCAAGTAAAAATAGTTTTATTAATATAAACATAATAAAAATAAAATACATAAATTTACAAAGGCCAATGTTCGCAATTTTGTTCTATGTATGCATGCAATCGGCGAAGAAAATTTTTGCAACACGACCTATTGTTTTGCTTGTAATTTGAGTTGAAGCTCCCTAATACGAACAATACTCATTATTCCAAGATCCTGGTACTTACAAACGGATCTTCTTTAATGTAGTGGAGTAATTGTTCTTCCTGTTGCTATGTTAGCTATCTAGAACGACCAGCATGAATTTTGTTAGGAGCCAAACATCGAGGAGATGAACTTCAGCAGCACTTATTGTTTTATGATCAAGGTGTCGCCTAGTAGGAAAGCGTTGGCGGTACAGACGCTTTGCGGCACGAGCATGATTTTTACAAACTCCAAGTAATTTAATCATATCTAAATATTGCTGATTACTGTACCTTCAGGGTATTCTAATACGTATTGAAACTTAATTTCGTAAGAAGGAAATTTTCGAAATTCTGAAGGAAGTGATTATAGAATCTAACCTCGGAGGCTGGGGAATCAATTTTGGACACTGTACATAAAACTGTGTATAAAAGTTATACAATTGACATTTTTTTCATATGGCTAAATTATTAGCTCATTTTACAACGTTTTACAAAGTTTCTCCGAGGTCAGCCATGATGTGTGGTGTGCGGTGTACGGTGTGCGGCGTGCAAGCGTGGAGGCGTGCGGTGTGCAGGCGCGCAGGCGTACATGCGTGTATGTGTGTGCGAGTGTGCGTGTGTGCGTGTGTGCGTGTGTGCGTGTGTGCGTGTGTGCGTCGTGTGCGTGTGTGCGTGTGTGCGTGTGTGCGTGTGTGCGTGTGTGCGTGTGTGCGCGTGTGAGTGTGTGTGGGTGTGGGTGTGGGTGTGGGTGTGTGTGCGTGCGCGTGTGCGTGTGCGTGTACGTGGGCGTGTGCGTGTGCGTGTACGTGGGCGTGTGCTTGTGCGTGTGCGTGTGCGTGTGTGTGTATGTGTGTGTGTCTGTATGTATGTATGTATGTATGTCGATGTATGTTGGTATCCACAATAACTCGGAACGATAAAACGTATGAACTTGAAATTTTGTATTTTCAACTGATTTCATTTCTCCCGAAGCAGATTAGATTTTGGGAGAAATCCAACGGTAGAGAGGGGAAGTTTACTAGGCGCAGTTTTCGCTTTTGTCAAATATTTCTGAAACAGCTACATATTTCAAATATATAAGTAGGTACCAGAATACACATGTCTTCAAGTCCTAAATTAATTATGTTCTATGCAATTTCCGATATGTCGCGTAAGCCTTTCTTTACAAAGCTTCCCAAGCGGTCATATAAGCCTTAAAAATGAATTAAATAAGATTAAAAGCGTTTTTTTTTCAAGTTAGCACCTTTATGTCCATTAACATCTATCTGATATGACGGTTTAAACGTCCATCTGACATAGATTATTGCTGTTTTTACAGTCTTGCCTATTTTCGTTATGAAGGTATTACAAATTGTTCCAAAAAAAAGCCTTACCACATTTCTTTTAATTTCTACTTTTGTAGGTGTGTTGTTCCACAAGAGAAATTCTGATTAAGAATACTTTCATCAAATTGTAATGTGATTTTTATGAGGGTTTAAAAGATATGAACGAAATTGGTTTTAATAACCTCCTCTTTAATAGGAACATCTTCCACGTGGAGGAGTTTCCGAAACCAGTTTAGTCTTATTTTGAATAATACAAGTCGATTCTTAAACATTTTCATGTAGACCTGGAACACCCTGCATAATAAGTGGTGTACCCTGGTGAATTTAAATGTCATAGAGTTGGTGACATTAGTGTAGGTTTATCACTATAGAGCTGCAATGCATCCTACTTCATCAGTAATAAAAACAATATTTATTTATGATTACCAAGCGGCAAGAAGCATTCCGTCAGACGAGCAGTTTTTAAAGCCAAGCAGCATTTCTTGAGCAAACATGTTCTGTGTTGTTTCATGCGCAAGAAATCTGATTTAAAAATTCAAAAAATCCAGCGTAACCCTAAAAATTGTATTACGATTAATAAATTGAATAAGACAATATAAGACTGGAGGTCGACCAGTGGTGCTGGTGGGGAATGTAATATCAACAGGGCCGACTTCAATCAGCAAAGGGCAATTTGGAATTCGCGTTTAATACACTGATAAATCCGCAATACGGCATAATGTAATGAGGATACTGCACAACGGAAGATTTCAATCAGTATTTATTTCGTTCAATTAAATTTTGTAGTGTTAAAGTTATAAATCGCTGGAACTAGCTGTATATGAGAAACCACTAACACGATATTTATCAAGAACATGTTTTTGGCCACGTCAACTAAAATATCTTTAAGTCAATAACATTCCCGGTCATATTGGAAGTTGGTAGCAGCTGTGATCTTACTTTCTTATAAGCTAAACACACAATTAAGGTGTTATATATGTCATAAAAATAAAGGGTTCACAATTCGTGTTAACTAAAAGACTAACCTGAAAGGAAAGCTTGCAACTGTCACTTTCTTTAAATCGAATATCTCAAAAGCGGCTACATTTATCTCTAGGGTTGGTTACATAAACTGCTACTTAGAAATTGAAAAACTTCAGAGGTTTTTAAAGTAATTTTGCTCTTATCACTGATTTTATTTGTTTGCTAAAAGCTAATTTTAATAGGAAAAGGATCGTTTTTGTAATGTCTACCTTTTTAAAACGCTGATATTTCGGATATCGTATTATCCTTCACTCTGGGGAAGGACAGAAGGTAAAAACTTTTTTAATAAAGAAAAAATACAGTGTGGCTCATATAAAATAAGCGAGTTATCAGAAACGACTACTGTAACCAGAAGTGAAATTGGCTTGAAAATGTTCCTTTTGAATTCGATATTATCGACAACCGCCACTAATTTTCGATAAAAATCGTATTAATGATTTCTAATATTTTGAGCTCATTGTAACATGCCCTGTATTAATGGTACAAATGTAAATGTGTTGATAGGTTTAAAATTTCGTCGATTGATGCATTTATGGATTGGTTTTAGACATAAACTTTTATATTCAAAGCTACTTCTGACTAAACTGACCTACCTCAACTACGTTGGCCAATTTCGGATTCGAATTATATAAGTGGTAAGCCTTTAGACTCAACTCCAAAATTTAGTTAGAATAATAAAAAAAAGAAGCTTATTTGGCAATCACCAGCAACCGTTATACTGAATCAGGTTAAGAAATTTATTTCTCTGAAAGAGCAGTTAAAGTACATGTCAACCAACAGTCATTTTAGCTGCATTAACGATTAAGGATAATAAAGATTACAGGTAATACTTCTTTGAAAACTGTTGATGTGTTAGATACGTTAAATAAGTCAATAATGTAAAATGTTTGTGTACTTGATGTCTGAAATAAACAATTCTTTCGGGGATATCAAAAATAAAAATAAAATTTAGATACTACAATAAACAACTAATATTTAAAACTGCAGTGTATCTTAAATTGCATAGACTAATAATAACAAATGGTTGTAATACAGCTAAAAAACTAAAAAAAGATTTTGGCAAACGTTGGTTTTTTTCTTACAAACCTAAATAAATCTAACATAAAAGACAAACCTATATTAGATATTATAAGAAGAGCACAAGCAGATCATAACTACAATCGAATCAAGTAGCATTTATAAAAATTCAATACCAACTCAAGCAAGTTATGGGTGATAACATTTTGCAATAACTAATTACCTTAAACTTTGTTTAAATCCATACAAATTCGTTAATTGTAAATTAAAAAAAATTAAATAGAAGATTATTTGATAACGTAGACCTAAACTTACCTGTCTCTTGCTGTTTTTAATTATTTGATCTTTTGTTAAGCGTTCATCAACAACCAAATGCAAAAATAGTATTTCTTGCATCCTGTCTTCTTTTCCCAGTATATTTTTAATATTTCCATCATTCCATGCAGCATTACTTGGTGCAAATAAGGTAATAGTTCTTGCTCTTTCAATTGTACGCAAAAAATCTTTTCCTAAGTCTCCACTATCCGCAATTGCTTCAACAAACCTGCTTAATGGGCCATCTCCCTTTTCCTGTTTGGAATAATAACATATTTTATTAAGCGTTATAAAAAAATGTAGATAAGTGTAAAGCAGAAGTTTTTAAATGTATTGCGTGCGTAGTGTAAGGTGAAATATGTTCAAAAGAAAACGAATTTAAATTTTTTTAGGTTTTGCAAATATATCTACCCTTTGTGCCATTTCCTAATAATTTAAAGTATCTTTTTTACTTTTATAATTTCAATTGCCTGTGCAAGGTGTTTACAGTCTTGTGATTTTATTTTTAAGGGGTGATTACAGGCCTTAACAGAAGGCATTAAAATAGTTAAAAAAAGTTGTTTAATAAGAGAGATATGTATCTTTTTAAGTTTTTCTTTTATTTTTTATTTTCTGATTTTTAAGGAGCGATTAAACAATTAAATTAAACAAATACATTTTTTTAGGAAAATCACCTTATATGAGATGTTCGAAGTTATCGCTGTTGTGTTGAACGCAAAGCCTCGCTCGATGTATCCAGAAGTTAGATATTGCCGTCGAATTGTTGTCGCAGCTGCTTCAACGTGGTTACTAAGATCATCGAAATCATTTCGTTGGTGTATATGTATACCATGATCTTCATAAATAAAAGTCTAGGGGGTTAAGATCGGGTGACCGAGGAGACCATGGAACAGGACCACCTCGTTCAATTAATTTATTTTCGAATACATTAACCACACGTTGGCGAACTAAAGGACTAAAATGCGGCGGTGCACCATCTCGAATAAACCACATTTGTTGACGTACATTCAAAGGTACTTCTTCCAGCAGTTCTGACAAATTATTTTGGAAAAAAACGAGATAATCGTTTCCAGTCAATTGGTTTGGCAACACATAACGGCCAATAAGTTGTCCGTTGACCAATCCGGCCCAAACATTAATCGTCAATCCGTGTTGGAAATGATTACAACGAACAGCATGTGCGTTTTCAAGTGCCCAGGTATGAGTATCGTGACAGTTATTGATGGCGTTAAGTATAAACGTTGCTCCATCAGTTGCTAATACAATGGAAGGAAAGTTTTTAACTTCAGCATGTTTTTGCAGAAACCATTGGCAGACATGCAAACGTAAAGTATGATCTGCAGGTTGCAATGCTTGTACTTTTTGTACATGGAAAGGATACAGTTGATTTTTGCACAGTGTCCTCTAAAAAATTCGATTTAAGACACCGACTTGATGAGATATTTCTCCAGTACAAAGTTTAATGTTTCTTCTTCGGCATCCAAATGTTGGCCATGCCCACTATCCCGACCTTGACGTGTTTATCGTACACCAGTTTCTCGTGCATTGAGTACTAGAGCAGTGAATTTTTGTGGAATCGGAGTAAGACTATTAGGATTGTATGCTCAGCATACAATCGGCTTGTAGCCACAGAATTTTGGTGTACTTCCCCATACATTAACAACATGTCATCGTATTCAGTATTAGTGCAATAGACCATTTTTTGCGTTCATTATCCAGAAAGTTATTGCATCAGTCCACTTAGTAAAAAATTCAGTGATAGCTTATCGTGTGTTTACTTGGCACAATTTTTGAATTTTTGAATAATTGTTTTAACGTTAGTCGGTTTAACAATTGTTTTTGGGTTAACGACCTTAGACTTTGCGTTCACCACCACGACAATAACTTCGAACATCTAATGTAAGATGGTTTTCTTAAATAAATTAGAATTAAAATATAACATGTATTTGTTTAATTTAACTGTTTAATCACTCCTTAAAAATCACAAAATAAAAACAGAGGAAAATTTTAAACAGTATACAGTGTATTCCCGGATTGATTTTACAATAGGTATGATGGACCAAAAATTTTCGAATAGGAATTTTATATTTTGGGATTCCGCCCTGCTTGATCTTTCGATTTGTTAAAATCAAATAGGCCTTTACGGTTGAGCAAAAATTCGTTATTTGTCAATTTCGTTTCTGGTAAAGTGCCTTTTTCGTTCATAGTACTCCAAAGTGTTCAGAATAAAATGTTATGACGTTATACACATTTTCAGAACGATCGGCCTACTTTGATAATAGAAGCAGAAAATAGTAGAAAAATATATTTTATTATTTACGATTACATGATAAATCTTAGATGATAACACACGGTGATTAGAAATTTTCAAATTAAAATTCAAATTTTTACAGTTTATCAAAAAAAGAAATTAAACTACAATTACTCTATCTGGCTTCCTCCAAGATCTGCACATTTTTATATCCTAACTCTAAAATCCTTGTATACTTTCGCTATGGCCAATGGGTTAATTTCATCTACAGCATCCCTAATTTTATGTTTTAATAAGTCGATGTTATCATGACGATCACATGAGTAAACTTTTTGTTTCAAATAACCCCATAAGCAAAAATCCATAGGGGCCAAATCCGGCGATCTTGTTGGTCAATGTATTGGACCATGTCGTCTAATCCACCTTTCAGGAAAGTGCTGATTCAAAAAATTTGTAATTAAACAAGTTGAATGAGCTGGACATCCGTTTTGTTGAAAAATTCACGTCTTCCATGGCAGTTAAAAAAAAGTTTTCGAGCACATCCAAATAGGAATGTTGGTTTAAATTAGTGTCAAAAAAATATGGGCCAATAATTATATCGTACCTTATTGCACACCATACATTTACTTTCTTGTATCGTTGACTGTTAGTTACTATACGAAAATGTGGATTCTTATCAGACCAATACCTATAATTTTGTGAAGACACGATGCCAGTAGTTGTAAAAGTTGACTCATCTGAAAAATATATTTTTTTATAAAAATATATGTCGTTCAAAATCTTTTCTCCATCGTTTTGGCCATCGTCTCCAGCTTCTAATTTATGAATGAACGTGGATTTAAATGGTATAATTTTATTTTCTTTGAGAATTCTTTGTGTGTGCTATTTACTTATTGATAATTCAGTAGACTGCTTTCTCAATGATAATTAATTATCAATCAATGTCCACGGATTCTATCACCAACAGTGTAGCAGCATCTTCATGATCATGATTCAAATTTTGCACACTTCCAGTTTCTGTAAACTTTTTCACAAGTTTTTTTACTCCATTGACAGAAATTGTCGCCATTGGAAATCGCTCGTGACACTAATTAATAACAGGAGCATAAGATGCTTCCCCAAGTCCATAAAATTGTATTATTAACAGAACGAGTTAAAACTAAAGAACAAGTAATTTGCAAATAATTGAGATAAGTAATCAATTTAAAACAAATACTTCAAAGTTTTGAAGTTTATCTAATATAATTTCTTGCTTTACTAAGACGCGATTGTTCGTTCATACAATACAAAAACAAAACGCGGATTTAATGAAAGTGAGCTGATCTTTGTAAAATTTTGCATAGAGCCATAGTTTTATTTTCTGAACAACTTCTCTTAGTGACTCTTTGGCGTACTATAAACGAAAAAGATACCTTACCCGAAACGAACTTGACAAATAACAGATTTTTGCCCAACTATAAGGACCTACTTGATTTTAACAAATCGAAAGTAAATTAAAAATAAGTTTCAGACCAAGCAGGACGGAATTCCAAAATATGAAATTTCAATTCGAAAATTTTTGGTCCATCATACCTATTGCTAACTCAATCCGGGGACACACTGCATATATATATATATATATATATATATATATATATATATATATATATATATATATAACATGACCTTTCAAATTTTTGGTGCTGCAGTTAACGTCTAGATATATTGTAGTTTAAGAATCATTTTCTTGTGTGTGTTTCTATAACTAGAAAAGCATAGAGAAAATAGACACTAATGATAAAATTGCTGTTTTTACAATTTATTAATAGTCTCACTTTTAGTTCAATAAATACCGCTTCTTGCTTATGTACTTTTAGTAACTGGTATGAAACAACAAAAGTGTTCTGGACTTATTCTTAGTTGATAGGAACATGTGAAGGTAATTATAGCCAAGTCATCATTTTATTCTACAACATATAGTCATTGGCACGCAAAAGAATTTATATTTTTAAGTCTATTTTTCTGAAACACATCTCTTAGTTCCTCCAATAAATATTTACCAATAAATATTTTATTTAACTAAACTTTTTTTGACGCTAATTCCTTTTTTTTATTTTCACATACGCACACGCGCGCACACACACTCAAACTCACAATCACACGCCTACGCACACGCTCACACATACACACACACATGCACGCACACACGCACTCACGCACGCACGCATGCATGCAAACTCACTCACACTCAACTCACAATCACACTCACACTCGCACACGCATGCACACACGTGCACACGCGCGCACACACACACACACACACACACACACACACGCACACACGCTTAATACACACATCTACCATATCACGTGCACATCGCACAGACCGTACATATCGCACACATCGCACACACCACACACACACAGCATACTTTGACGTAAATTTTACAAACTGTAGCATTTATATACAAAATTTGAGTCAGACCTGACCTTGACAGGGCACTTTGCTGCAAAGTCAAATAAATAAATACATTTAGATATGTAATAAAAATGGATAATAAGATTAGTTAGAATTAATGAAAGTAAAATGATGACAGCGTAGCTATCGAAACGTGTTCGGTATTTTTAATTCTGTGTGGTAGGTGGGTATATTTTGTTTGTTAATGAAAGTAAATGATGATAAAAAAATCAGAAATTCACCGAACGAAGGAACCTCATTTCTTTTGTGGAAGTGAGTGTATAAGTTGTGTTAGTAAACAAATATTAAAAGAGAAAAGCAATAAAAACTTAGCAACCTAGTAAATGAAAGTACGAATAATGAAAACACGAAAAACAACTTTCCATGCGTAGAATTTACTGTGTAGTAGAGTAGAAAAGTTGAGAAGAGGTGTGAAGGCAGTAACAGGTGATTGCAGAAGAAGTGATTGTGTGATAATT
The DNA here is from genome assembly GCA_036346205.1 of Vesta saturnalis. NCBI lineage: Eukaryota > Metazoa > Arthropoda > Insecta > Coleoptera > Lampyridae > Vesta > Vesta saturnalis. The sequence goes on from JARFJB010001972.1 coordinate 143,369, forward strand.
TAACTTTGTAATAAAACTTTACCTTAAACTGGAATTGTAGCGATTCCAAAAGGGAAGACAGGAAACAACCGCATGAATATACAAACATTAAGGGATGAATACTTTATATTACTACAACTTATACAGCTAAATTGCTCGTTCACTTTAACAGATTTTAAGATGCGCAATATTACCAATTTTGCTTATAAAGCTCTAGCTACCTCTAAATTCGTTTAATTACCGTATTTATTTATATCAACATTATCTATATAATGAGCAATTTGGCTGTAATAACGTTTACCATAAATACAATAAAAAACATACATGTTTTACTTAGCATTCATTGTTTGCAAAAAAGCAAACTGCATGCACTTATAAGAATTCATATGCTAAGCCGTTTGGTGTTTTATTTTACAAGTGAAAAATGCTTGTGTGACATACCAGGACGATTTGTGCATAGTGTGTTTAGGTATTGTGCTCATAGTTCCAAGTTCAAATTAGTTGTATCATACATAGTAGTGATATAAGTTGTTATTCCATAATAATAAGACCATGATGTACTTGTGACGTGCACAAAATAACGTGAATTTTTTTTACATGAGTGCAATTATTCATTATTTACATTAATAACACTTTAATTCTCAAGTAAAAACATCGAACTTATGTTAAATAAGTTGCAATAAAGTTAATCTATCATGCAGTAACATTTTCATTCCTAACATCTTTGCATACATAAATAATTGCTCTCAGGTTTAAATAGTAACATTTTCAGTGCTAATATTATCTATCAAAAAGTTCACCTGAAGAAATTGATTTACAGTTGTATCGACCACCATTAAGGGTTTTTGAATTAAATGTATAACACCATTTTCAACAGGAATATTAGCTTTCACAATTTCAGAAATAACCACGCCCGGACTATGCTTTGCATCACCAACTCTTGTTTCACTTTTAACATAAACTAAAATATAATGATAAAGTTTTTTTTAATAAGGAATCTTGTTAAAAAAGGCATACCAGTTTCAGTTTTATCATTAGGTTCTTGAAAAAATGTAACATACACTTTTAAATTATCACCATTTGCTGCTGTTTCAAAAGCTACATCTCTTTTAGTTGGTGCTGTAAAAAGAACCTTTTTTGGAATCAAATGACCATCGATGGTTTTATTATCAATCAGTTCAGAACGTAAAATCTATAATAAATAGTTTAGTGATTGAATATATTGTATATTATATAAGCGTACTCCCTCATCAATTGGAATAAAGAATGTGTGAGTTCCCATATTTCCAAACACCTCTTCTTTTTGTAGTTGTTGAACTCGTTGCCGAAAATTTCTAAATTATATATTAAATGCACATCAAAAAAATTAAGCTACACGCCTTACCTAACTCGATAAGGATTAATATCCAATGATTCAAACTGATTAAGAAAATCTAAGGCATTCGGTTTTGCTAATCCACTAGCTACAGTTCTAGGGGATGTGGTTGGTACTAAAACTTCATCTATTTTATGAACAACCTATAAGCCAAATTAACTTTTTATTCAAAACAATAAATGCTGTTGATGGAAACAAGTCAGTTTAGAATAATTAAGAAATATTACTGTAATTTGACTGAAGGAACCTATATTATGGACAGTATAAAATGTAAAATACCTGTTCTTTGCCATTGTACTTTGCTTTCAAATTCGATTGATCTTGTATAATTTTTGCATTGTTAACGTAAATATCATTACCGAACGAATCAGATTTAACTGTTATCCAGATAGGCGGGTGTCCTTCCAATTCAGTATTAATATGAGAAACAGTTGCTAGTTGATCAGTAGTCTTCGCTAAGCTTCCTGTAAAATAATTGAAAATTAGAAGTAATATTTTTAATTAGACCAATACACATAATTATATAACACACAACCATTATTTTAGAAGTATTTTAGTTAGTGTTTATTACAGAACGTGCAACGACTCAGCGGTGTACTATATAGTAATGAATGACCACCACAATGTTGAGCCTATTTACATTAGACACTTTCCTTATATATATATATATATATATATATATATATATATATATATATATATCATAAGTGGCAGAATCAACCGCCCACCCAATTATTTTTATTATTACAGTATATGGAATATGGATCAGTGGAAGAAAGTTCTATTTTCCGACGAGACCAGAATTGCTTTAAAATGTCCCGATGGCCGTCAGCGTGTATACAGACGCCCGAAAGAGCGGTTTGATCCTTGTGTTCTTGTGGAAACTGTGGGTTACAAAGGAGGCTCAATAATGATATGGGGAGGAATTTCTTACGAAGCTCGTACAGACCTGGTGATCTTTGATAGGGGCGGTGTAGATGCTCACAGGTATGTAGAAGAAGTTCTTCAAGACCATTTATTGGAGACAACTTTGTGTTAATGCAAGACAACGCACAATGTCATGTCGCTCGAATAGTTTTGCAATACCTTAACGAAGTTGGCATCAGAACTTTACCATGGCCTGTAAACAGTCCAGACCTCAACACGATACAGCACATATGGGACAGTTTAAAACGTCGGATTCGAGCACGGAGACCACTTCCAACCACCGTTATAGAGCTGAAAACTGCTGCATTCGAGGAATGGGACAATATCCCACAAGCTGAAATTCAAAACGTAATGTATGGACTTCCCCGTAGTGATTAGGGCAAGAGGGGGTAACATTCGTTACTGAAGTGAATTTTTCTGTATCCACCATACTTTTTTTTACATACATTTCATTTATTCCTAATTTTGTTTAAAATGTCGAAATTTTCAAAACTGTTTTTTCTTTTACTTTGAATAAACAACAATTTTCAATTGATTGGCATTGGTTCGCTTTTTTAACATGTACTTAGACAATTATATATATATATATATATATATATATATATATATATATACATATATATATATATATATATATATATATATATATATATATATATATATATACATCATTCTATCATTTTTGCGTCCATCAATTTGGCGACGTTTTACAAAATGGCGTCTGTATATGGACGCCAGGTTACAATCCTTAATAACTTTCTTAGTATGAGTGCTAGAGAAGCACCGTTGACAGCAGACGATTCCGAATGAACTTTATAATACACATTCTGAGCATGGGTCCCATTTCATACTTCATTTTTTAATATTTTTGAAAACTGGTGGACGCCAAAATCGTGTAATACGTAAAATTGTATACAAATTTAGTTCAACACTATGCTGTCACAGCGCTATTTCTAAATATATTTTTATTGTATTTATCCCGTACATTTACAATCATTCAGACGTCTTTAAATGGCTCCACTGTAAAACCAAATTCTAATATTCGTTCTTATTTAATTTGAAGTAATTTCATATTTACGCCTTCTGGCGTCATTCTACTTAGATATATAATTGATGTTACTTAACATCGTTATGAACTCACACCTACCTTATTTTTTAAAACATTTTGGAGTCATATATATATATATATATATATATATATATAACTATAGAAATTGGTTTAGTGAACGAACAGAAGTTCAATTTAATAATTATTAATTGTATTTTATTTAAAATTAACTTTTAAAGTACATACAGTAAAAGATTAACTCGAGTGGGACTTGAACCCACGATAGCTCAGATGGAAGAGCCCCACTCTAGCAAAGTGGAGGTCGTGGGTTCAAGTCCCACTCGAGTTAATCTTTTACTGTATGTACTTTAAAAGTTAATTTTAAATAAAATACAATTAATATATATATATATATATATATATATATATATATATATATATATGTATACTGTGTTCCAATCAAGATAACCTACCTCATGCACTTCAAATAATAATCAAAGTGACGCTTGGGGTGAACAGTAAAACTGATTACCCATAGTTCCTAATGAGCAGGAGACTCACCCCGAAAATAATAAAATTAATTGTTCTTAAATATAAATGCAAAAAATTAAAAATACAAATAGGTACGTTTCGTACTGTCCATCACATAATTTGAAATACTCACTGAGTGAGTATCAGTGAGTCCTGAAAATATGGCTGTCAATCGATGGTTGACGTATTTTACAGTTTTGTTATACGAAGCTAACTATGACGGCTGTTTTGTATGAGTAGATTTGCTTGGTACACCCAGTATTTACTCGAACCAGTTAGCATAATTCAATGCAAAATTTACGTATTATTAACAATTGAGATGACATTATTACCCTTATTTCAAAAAGGTAACTTTTTAAATCGTATTTCGGGTTTGCTTCTCTGAGGTTAAGGTTAGATAATAACATACCCCGTTCTGCTCTAACGTGTTCGAAATGAATAAATATAGTTTACGAATATTAAACGGTTAAAAGTATGTGATTTACAGGTACGTATAAGACATATCTTACTTTATTATTCGCGAAGCACACAATAAAAATACCACCTTCGTGAAAGGTCTAAAATGATCTAGACATTTGTGCGTGTACGAATATAACAAAATCAGCTTAAAAATTAATTGAGTACCTTTGTACACCAAATTCATACTTTTAATCGACACAGTTTCTGCCTTAATTTCTTTGCAACTCAATGTTTGATTTTCTTGTAACATTAAAAGAATTTCCAACTCCAAGCTTTCGTATATTTTTCGTGCCAATACTTGTACGTAATGCTCCCTGTAGCTTCAAATCTGTTTTTGAATTTTTCAAATGCAGCACCTTGCGGAACTCTTGCATCTTACGACCCGCTTCACCAAGACTGTATACCATATTAATTAATTCTTGACGAGTCAATTTCAACTTGGGACCAATAGAGTAATACATAGAGGGTGCCATTTGAAAAAAATGAGTTTTTGATATTTTTAATTTGTCAGTAGGCATATGCAACTATGCAGGTTGTTGAGTAAACACTTAAAAAATACGGAAAACACTCAGGAATCAAACTTTATGTGAAGTGTAAAGACAAGCCGTTAGTTTTTAATTTAATATACACTATGAATAAAAAAAACATACAGGGTGAAAAAAAAATTGAAGTCAAATTTGATCACCTCTAAACTGGATTATGTTAATAAAATTAAATAGTACAGCCTGTATGTAATTCCTGAATATGCTATAACATTTGAATGTCTTTCAATTGGTATTTACATTAAAATAAACCTTAGCGACAAATAAATTCTATTGACAAATTAACATGAGTTAATGAAAAATGTTCCAATGTAATATGGACTATATTCTCGAAAACAGTTGTTCTTATCGAAATCTTTGGACGTATTAATTATATAATTTTGCGATGGAAACTGGATGCCTAGGCCCGTTACTCGTTCTTTTATGCAGGGTGATTCATAATATGTTCCCTGACACAGAAATAAGAAGAAGATACATATTTCTGGAAATTGTGGAAATGCGTGATTTTAAAGTTACAGAAATAATTAATAAAAAAATAAGATTTTTTTAGAAATACAATAACTTGTAGGAACTGTTACACCTGCCGACCATTAACTACTGTCAGATACTGTCACATGCTGTCAGATACGAATACATATAGTATGTCACCGTGTGTAGAATTATTAGTAGAAAATTAATTTGCAGTAGGCATTGTAATACCAATAATACAGAGAAAGAAGTGAAACTATTCTTCTATGTTCAAGGGACTGTATGTCAGAAATTAAGGATGGGCCATTTATAAGTCTAATCGCTCTTTCTTGAATACGATCAACGACATCGATAGTATATTGAGGAACACCAACCTAGAGGTGAGAATTGTATTTTAGATGAGGTCCCCATTCAAAGATACTTTGAATGTCTTTGTTGATTGAAATTACAATTTCAGCTTTAACGTCTTGATTTCAGATAGATGATTACTATTATGAGTAGACTGAGATGAATTACCGGGTCGGCAAATAAGCGAGGTAAGCCGCTGTATCTCAGGACTTGTCAATCTGACAACAACGGAAAAATTTTTTTTATTGTGAATATGGCCACGAGAAAATGATAGAAATTATTTTAAAGTTCCGTATTTCACCGCTACGGGACGCAATTAAAAATTAAATAACACAATTCTAAATTTCTCCCAAAACTCATACATAAAGATATAACTTTGGTTACATCGTTAGAAAGTCTAAACAATTCTACATGACTTTGGTTTAAGGTTCATTGGCGTACTGACCATAATAAGAGTGGGAAAGTGTAATCATTAAAATTTCTGTAAATTCTAAACTACTTATTCAATAAAATAAAGCTTGGTTGGAAGACAAATATAGGTATTTTAAATTACAGTTCCGGTTGTTACACCATAGTTCCTAATAAAAGTGCTAGAGAGTGCAATTTGTTATATCAGTTGTTCTTATTTTACTTCAATAATTTAAATTACACGGTATATCTTGCTCGTTTCAAAGTTATAGCGCAATGAAGATTTTTTTAACACTTTAATTGACTAAGTTTGGTTTTCCTGAGTCGAATTGGACAAATGTTGGTATCATATTAAAGAGATAGTTGTTAATCGAACTAAGGGTCAACAGTGATTGTTTATATCTATCACCGTCACTAGGGGGCGTTAAGAATACAAAAATAAGATCTTTACGCTTTTTGTTTAAAATTTTAATTCCAATGATGTGGGTGTTTATAATATCAAAATAAAAAAATAATTTAAATTTGCCATAAAAATTATGCAAGATATATTTTAATATTGGTGTTAGTTTTAGAGTTATAGCGAAATTAAAGTTTAATTTTAACGTGGCTCACCCTGTAAAGTTCAAATAAAATCAAAAATCCGATTTTAAACTCAAAAATATTAGGTATCTAGATGCACGGATAAATGTTAAAACTGCCTTCGTCAGATTCCAAACAGTCTTCCAATCTTGTTCGGGTGTATAAAACTGCTGCTTCGATTTCCGCAGCTGGTAGTTGACGAATTGTATCTCGAATTCTGTTTTCTATGTCAAATCTTGTTGTCGGCGGAGTTTGGAATACAATGTCATTCAAGCAACCCCACAAGCAGAAGTCGAGACACGTCAAATCGGCTGACTTGACCGGCCTAAGAAATAGACTTCCCTTGCTATCCAGCGTTCTTGAAAATATTCGTTAATATGGTTTCGCACGTTAAGGGAAAAATCTGCTGGACACCCGTCCAACACATGTGTCGGAGAAGTTTGACCTATGTAAATCTTATCATAATCAACACCCTGTGTTGATTGAGATAAAATTTACATAGGTCATCCTTCTCAGACACTAAAAAATAGGTTAACGCAACATAAAAAATAAAAATAAATTTTGCGTTTTAGCTTCACCTTCTCAGGATTTAAATCAGCAACCAAATTTTAATCGTATAAAATTATTAGAAAACGAATCGAATTACAAGATGAGATTACTTTTGGAAATGTTTCATATTAAAAATCAGTTGTGTTAAACTATAAAAGTGCTATGGATAATCTTAGCGTTACTTATTCTTATCTGTTAGACATTTAATTTCTATCTTATATTTAGGATTCATTACTGTAAAACAATTTATTTGCACATAATGTTTATTACGATAGCTGTTTATTGATCCGTCAACAAATGTGGTGTTACACCTGTTTGTTAACTGTAATTTCTATTTTTAATGTAACTATATAATATTGTTAGCTTGTTATTTATCTTTAGTATTCATTTACTGTAGTTTCTCCCTGAAGAAGCACTCAATAAATGCGAAATACTGGAGGTATAGATAAGAAGTTTATTTAAACTAAAGAAATTGCCAATATCCCTTAATAAGTTTTAATTTTTATGTGTATGTGTGTGTGTGTGTGTGTGTGTGTGTGTGTGTGTGTGTGTGTGTGTGTGTGTGTGTGTGTGTGTGTGCGTGTGCGTGTGCGTGTGCGTGTGCGTGTGCGTGTGCGTGTGCGTGTGGGTGTGCGTGTGCGTGTGCGTGTGCGTGCTCGTGTGCGTGTGCGTGTGCGTGTGCGTGCGCTTGCGCTTGTGCGTGTGCGTGTGCGTGTGCGTGTGCGTGTGCGTGTGCGTGTGCGTGTGCGTGTGCGTGTGCGTGTGCGTGTGCGTGTGCGTGTGTATGTGTGTGTGTGTGTGTCTGTATTTTCTACTTTTTACCTCCCTTCTTGTCGGGGCAGTAGAAGAATAAGTGCCAACGCTGACGGGTACTAGGACGATACCGTTAATAGGGAATGATACGTCGCCCGGGGCACAATGTGACTAGTAACCGGCCTGCATGCTAATTTAATTACTAAAAGTAACAATTCGAATGCCTCGGGTCGACCTAGCAACAAGGGGCGGCCAAGGTCGAAACGGACAGGCCTCATTGTTGACGACAATGGAAGGAATAAATGGCAAGTTGATGCGTGGAATGTTAGAGGTATGCATGGCAAAGAATTTGAAATTGCGAATGTAATGAATGAAAGGCAGCGATATTCTGTGTGTATCGGAGACAAAGCGCAAAGGAAAGTTTGCTGTGGAGTGGAGGATGTCAGTCCAGCACTATGGCCAGGAGTTGGGACTGAAATACATGGCGCTAAAGAAGTTAAGTAATCGTGAGTGAAAGAGCGAAAAGATGTATTAAATAGTACGAATTGGTATCCCCCGTGGTAATGTGGGTAGACTGAAAGTGGAATTTCGAAAAAAGTTTCTCATTGCATGCTATGCACCGGTGGATGGAGAAAGAGACCAAGAGTGTGAGAATTTCTGGAACGATGCAGAGAACGTGTTGAACGTATATAAGCCAAACAAAATAGTGATGATATTGGTAGATATGAACGGAAGGGTAGGTGTACAGAGAGAACATACTGAACGCGTCCTAGAAAAGTTCGGAGATCAAAGATTCAATGAGAATTGTGAACGTCTGGTAAACATCTGTATGGCACGAAACTTGTTTGTATACATGGCAAAGAGGTGAATCTAAAAGTATCATTGACTTGCTAGTGTATGATGAACGACATAGAAACCTGGTGAGAGATACAAAAATAAAACACCGATCGGATTGGTTATATCGAGAGTGTGTTTCGGACAAAAGTGGGTCTGGAGAAGGAAAGCAAACGTAGCACGAACAACCAGAATTAGGGTAGATAAAGTAGTAGGTAATGGTGCTAGAATGAAATATGCAGATGATGAGAGTAAAAAATTGAATGTGAATGGGACGATTGTGAAGTGAGGAAATGTTAACAAGAATATTTCGGAAAGCTGTACATTAGTGAGGAAAATAAGACTAAAGAGTTAAATAAGGAGAATGTAGAAGGAATGGTGAATGAAGGATATTGGGTTAAGTGAGATAGAGAAAACGGTAGGAAAGTTGAAAAACGGTAAAGGAGCAGGAGTGGATAAAATCACTAGTGAAATGCTAAAATATGGAGCTACAAAGCTTATACGAAGATTGTGTGAACTATTAAATGTATGCCTGAAGTGATCGAAAGAGCGCGATTATTGTACTACTGTATAAGGTAAGGGGAAGAGTGATTGCAAGAACTACAGATAGATAAGTCTGCCCAGTATACCTGGTATAGTATTTGGAAGAATACTGATTGATAGACCACGAGAAACTAAACAAATTAAGATTTGGGATCTGCAGGGTGGCTTGATGGCAGGGAGAGGATGTGTTGATCAAATGGTTGCTCTCCAGTAGGTGATCGAAAAGTGTTTGAGTGTAAAAAAGAAGCTGCACTGTGCGTTTGTAGATCTAGAGAAAGCATATGTCGGACTGAATAGGGAGAAGCTGTGGGAAATATAAAATGAATATGGCCTAAGTAAAGGTCTAATAAACGGAATAAGGGCAGTATGTAACGGTAGTCGGGCATATATTAGGGTGGGAGGAGGTGTGAGTGGATCGTTAATATTAAGCAATGAGTACGACAAGGCTGTGTGATGTAACCGGGAGTTTTTCAATGTATACATGGATAAATGTGTTAGGCATGCATGTACCGATACAAATGGTGTAATGGTTGGTGGCGTAAATGTACGAGTTCTGGTGTATACAGATGACACAGTCATATTAAGTGACAATGCGGATGAACTACAAACTGTTCTGGGGAAGTTGGATATAGTCCGTGAGATCATGGACCTAAAGGTAAATGTGAACAAAACTAAGATTGCGGTGTTTAATCGGGAAGGTGAAAAGGAGACTAGAGTATTTACCCTACATGATGAAATTGTGGAACAAGTGGATAAGTTGGTATATCTGGGTAGAATGTTCACTGCAGATGGTACAATGGATGACGAGATTGGACGACGAGTCACTTTTGAAAGGAAACGAACAATCTATAATGGGTTCCTTGTTCCGTCAGTACTACATGGAAGTGAGACATCGGTATATCAAGAAAAGGGCGAAAGAAAAATAAATTCCATGGGCATGAGATTCCTGAGAAGCGCATGCGGTAAAACGAGAAGGGATAAGAGGAACAATGAGTGTATAATGAAGGAGTGTGGCGAGGAAAAGACGATGATGGATGGACATAAAAGTAATATATTACGTTGGTTTGACACAGTGACGAAGCAAATATATATGAGTGAAGTTAGAGATAAGGCTGGGACTGGTAGGCCGCGTAAAACTTGGCTGAATGCGGTAGAATGTATCAAAAAGAAAGAAAGATAAAGAGTTTTAAAAATAAAACGGCATGTTAGAGGCAATGTATAAATCTTGCGGAAGCTGGTGAGGTATGCAGAGATACGAAAGAGTGTAAATGAAAAATAAATAAGAGACAGGGATTGCATTGTCTATCCCGCAAGGTTTACCTGACTTAAAACACAACAAAGTTATATCAGTGTTGCGAACAACAGAGGAATTAAGGACAGTTATTTCTATTATGGTCAGATAGACTTATTAGGGAAAGAACTAAAGCTTTATAGACAGGTGGGTTTGATCTAAGAAAGAGATCTAGAAGATGTGTAGCGCTTATCAGAGATTCTTGTGGGTTCAGAAGTCATTTATGTGAGATCACATGAAATAGCAAATGTTTCTTGCATTATGACCAGCAGGATTACTAGTAGATGAATATTAAAGCCAATTAGAGAGAGAGGAACATTGAAATCTCCCAGAATTGAAATATCGCAATATATAAACTGAGACGGAAGATAGTCAACCTTCAAACTAGGGTAATCGAAGAAGTCTTGAAGGTTTATGTCATTAGGAGATCGATAAATACAACAGTAGAACTTCACAAATTTAGGACCGGAATGTTTAAAAGAATTTACGCCGACTATTTGACTCTCTAAAGAAGAAATCCTCTTGCAAGCGATGTTGTCCTTGAGGTAGGTACATACTCCTCTTTGTAGTGAGATTTCCAGCCACGTAGAGAACTTAGGCGATCGTTCCGACGGTGGGTTGACTTGAGAAAGACCTGTGCGTCTGATACTGCTTCTATCCGTTTATTAAGTAACTTTGTGTAAATTGAAACTTTTAAGTGGTTTATTTTAAATTTGTAATAAATATAAACAATGTTTATTTAAAGGTTGATGAAGTTTGGTGATGGAAAGTATGCGTCACCAGCTATTGCATTCACTTAAATTAACATTTGTTTATTCAAATATTCGTATTCGTCACATTTACGTAATTGTTACCGAACTAATAATACTTATTATAGAATTTACTTCGTTGGTCGCTGGTGACGTCATGCAAAATTGAGTGTATTATTTTTAAGAGGTTGATTAATTTAAAAGGGCGCATGTCGTCTTCTTTATCTGTCGAAAGAGCTTTTATTGAAGTACAAGTGAATTTGAAGTTCGTGTTTGTTGAAAAGAACCTTTATTGTTCATTTAAAGTTTATTATGGTGCACATGGACTATTAACATTGATACAACAGACGGTGGTTATAGTTAATTATTGAGTTCCGTTTATGTGTTTGATTATTTGTAAAGAAACAGTTTACGGATGCTAAAGGGGCGCTAACTAATTTTATGTTTGATGATTTTAGGTTAGATGGATTGATTTGTTCAGTAAGTCAGGGACACTGGGAGTTTTGTTTAAAGTAAGATAAATTAAATCTAAATTTAGAATTTAGAATTTCAATTTTGTTTACATAGTAACAAGATTTGTTTGGGAATTTAGAAGTTTATTTCTGGAAAAGCCGTAAATTGAGCGCGATACTTTGGTGTTTTTGGAATATTACGTTTCAGATTTGACCTGTTCTTCATCAGTGCATTATGTTTTGATAGCCCAAAAATATTATCCAATTTGACTTACCGTTTAACGTAACTAAAATTATTAGTGAAGCTTAGGGCCCTAACAACGAGTTAGTTGGCCCTTGCGAATATTTACCTGTGTGTTTCTCTAATGCCGTTTGAATAATTATTTCGATTAGTATAGGATAAGTGTCATTTCACAACAAAATGACTTACTAACGTTGAAATGTGCGATAAGCACATTGTTTTGGTCTTGCTAATGAAAATTCACTCAAAACGAAATGTCTTTGGGAAGAAAGATATCCTTATCGTATCACTCCAAATGATAAGACATTTACCCGTCTTGATCAACGGCTAAGTGCAAGTGGTGGTTTTGTAAAACTATCATTAATACCGAACCGCCTGCTACCGCTTCAAGTCCGGAAGCAAATTGCAGTACACTTAACTTAACAGAGGTCACCGTTTGGAAAATATTACACAAATATCCACTGTATACTGCGTAACGGGTACAGGGCCTTTTATCAAATGACTTTCCCTGAAAAGTAGATTTTTCTCTGTGGGAGCAGCATGTATGACTACCAACATGTAATAAAAATTATTTGCATTTTAACTTATTGTCTTTGTAAAAACAACTTTAATTACTTATTAAATAGTTTTTGAATTCAAAACTACGCATTTCCAGAATTATCTTGTTATGGCATTTTTCTTGAAATCGCATTAGACAGCGTCTCGAGCTATACATGAGAGATCTGTGATACGAGTAGTCTACTAACTGAAGAAAAATAAAATCAATAAGAATGTATAAAATGAAAGTGAAAACTATAATACAAAAACGTGCAAAGGCCTATTAGTAATAAACAGAAACAATAAAGCATAACAACAATTAGATTTGCGTTGTAAAACTACCGATGGCCAACATTCTAGTATTAAGAGAGGCAGAGTTAGTCAATTAAATTTAAAAAAATATTACAAGGATAACAAAAACTAAAGTAATTTCTGGAGATAAACAATAAAAGGAGGAGTGAAAGGGACTTAAACCCGTATTAGATATTTATGTTATAAGGATCATAATAACAATCATTATGGTACTAGCCGTGAATATTATCAGACGAGGCGTCAGCTGAGTTTGATAACACGGCGTATGCCATAATGGTTGTTTATGATCCGTATTTCATACAACATTTTATATTCCGGCGATTTTTGTTTAAGGAAATTTTTTGTTGCGTTTCATTTTACATAATGACAAGTTTTAGTAACGGCAAGTAGATTTCCGCCAAGTGTAAACGTAGATTAATTTAAATATTTTTGCCTACTACACCTATACATCTTTTTCATTATAGTACTTAGTACTATTGAATGTTACTACTCGAATGTTAGACCGCGCGTGAACAATCGCCTCCTACGATAGTGATTTTGGCAGAATCGACTATCTGTTCTAAATACACCAACCTCTGCTCTCCAATCCGCCCGTTGACTTCAAGAACTCTTAGATTAGTTTTAACTTAGCTCTTAATTTTTGACCAAATAGATTCAATGGGATTACGCATTGGTGAATAAGGTGCCAAACGCAACAGTGTTGCGGGAGTTGGTTCAATAACTGCTTCCAAATTTGTATGGAACGGAGCACTGTCACAAAAGATTATTATATCCTCTAACTGATCTCCCACATTCTGTCATTGTAACATAAGTCTGCTCATCCATGCGTTTACCAAGTCTGGGATGTACGAACCACGTTCAGGTTCCATCTGTACAACTCCCGCTGCAGAAATGCGCCCTACTAAATGTATATTGGGTCCCCTTGAAGCGGGTAACTGTTGTATCGTCCGATCACCAGCTTTGGCTCGACCTATTGATCGTCGGAAAAATAGTTTTTTTTGTCGATACATGCTGTCTGTTTGCCATTTTAATAAATTTGCTTAGGTTCCGAACATATTCAGATATTTTTCGTTTATTTTTAGTTCACTTTTACAGGTTGGTAGTGCGTTAATTTCGAGGTAAAGAGTTTTGCCTCTAAGTAGTTTCCAACAATGGAAAGCGCAACAGTTTTCTGAAAGTTACGCTGCAGCCTTCTTTGAATGGTTCTTAACGTTACAGTGCAATGATCTTCTATCCAAATCACTATTACTTTTAATTCTGCTACTGTGAGCGATTTAGGTTTTTACCTCCATCTTTCGGCATTAGAGAACGCCCTGATCTCCAAGTATAAGCCATTTACAATTAATTCAGAGCATCTCGGCAAGTAATGCCCAGTCTTGACATTTATTTGCACGGCTAATCTTTGTCGATCCTGGCTGGAATAGTTTTTATGCTTTTTCCTAACAACGGGTTCCTTGTTTTCGCAAAGAGACTGACAATATGGCCAGCGTGTTTGTCGTTTCCAACGTTTGCATTCCCCGTTCGTCTAGGACATTCTTCGTGAAGCAGGTGTCTACATGGTAACAATCTCACCATCGGACATCTTCGCATTGAAGTTATACAAGCGACATTTCTCCACCACAATTTTTATTCAGAAATAATTCCTTACTTTTAAGGTAAAACAGGACATTGTCATGACATTTCATGTGTTGTCAATAAATACAATAGTTTTTTGCTTGCCGAGGTAATTTGATGAAAAAATTTAATATACACGGTGTTTATTAAATAGTGTTAAAGCTCCAGCTAGCGTTATATCCCATACGAATCTGAGAAGCCTCATAAAAGAATTAATGCTAGGCGATGCGACGTTTCTTCTAACGGGCCATCAAAAAATGACATTAAATTGCAACGTTGGAAGCTACATGTAAAAAAATTCACCACATGATACGTGACACAAGGCGTCAGATGCATATTGGTGATCAAAACAATACAAAAAGTACAGAACAAATTTTTTATTCATGATACATGACACAAGGCGTCAGAAGCATATTGGTGATCAAAACAATACAAAAAGTACAGAACACATTTTTTATTATTGAACATATTGTTAATAATGACCACCGTCCATGTCCATACACAATTCCAATCGAAGAGGGATTGAATCCAAAACGCGTCCCAACACTTCCAGGTTTATTTGCTGAACGGCAGCACGAATTCTCTTCTAGACATCCTGCTCATTCTCCGGGGGCGTCTTGTATACTTTGTCCTTGAGAAAGCTCCATACGTAAAAATCTAAAAGATCCAGGTCGGGCGACCTCGCTGGCCAGGCAATTGGACCGTACACCATGTACATATCTGCGTACTCGTTGAATGAGTACATCATCACCAGTGAAATATGAAATCGAACGACGCAATGGGCGCAGAAAATGCCTGTCACACTGATGTATACAAACGTCACTACAAAATTGGCCTAGTTGCCAAGCGTATTTTTCTCAAATTCTGCATCTTAATCTGAGGTTTTAGAAGGTGCGGAAAGCAACCAAAAAATTGCAAAAAATTCAACATCAATGTTGAATTCATCGGATACTTTCCCAGATAAAAGCTAATGAAGTCAGTCAAATTTCGAACTTTGGATGGCTCGTGAGAAGAAATGGCGCACCGCCTAGCAATAATTTTGTTATAGGGTTTCTCAGCTTTGCCTGGACTATAACGTTACCTGAAGCTTTAAAACATTCTTAAAGCCATTTTTAATGGTCTACAACATGGTATTTTTTATTTGGTTCTACAACGTTTCGTTCTCACGCAACCATCATCAACTTTATTTTCTTAAATACGATGAAAATGAAATTTTCCTCTAGTTAGTTACGTTATTAAATTCTGAATGCAGAGATATATCACACTTTATATTTTTCAACGTTTTGAACCTTAAAAACCACGTTCAGTTACAATTTTTTTTGATACGGTCCTGTGATATCTTTAACTCATAATTATTCATACAAATGAGTATTAATGAGTAGAATATGAAATACCAAAATACTACACTAATTTATTATAATAATATTATGTACGGCTAGACAATAATGATAAATAACAAACAATATTCCCGAACAGAAACAACTAAATATTAAATAATGAAAAAATAAATTAATATAATTTAGAGTGTGCAATTTTGAAGTGAACAAACTTTCGTTTACATTGATACATAAATTTGATTATTCTTCTACGAATACATATTTTGCACTGCCCTCTGAATATCAGGTGTTCGTGTTGTTAGAAACATAAGGCGGCTATGGATATTCTAAATTTCAAAACAATTACTATTATTTGTGACATTTGGTTTGAGTGTGAATTATTTTCAAAAGATTTTGGTATAATTTTTATTTAAAAATGCCTTTTTCGTTTATTGAAAGGCGAGATATGCTGAAATGTTATTATAAATGTAATAGAAATTCACAGAAAGCTAGTGATATGTATGAAGAAGAATATCCTGAAAGAATACAGCCCCACCGATCCCTATTTCAAAAATTAGATAAAAATATTGCGGAATTTGGTTCAGTTGAGAAAGCCAGGAAATCATATGGCAGTAAAATTATTCAAGATGAAAATGATGCTATTATGAATCAGGTACTTATAGATTTTACATATTATGTATTTGCGTAGAGCTAGGTAATACAGGTTTGCTCAAAGGACCCAGTTCATACAGATTTTATAAAGTAAAATGTGATATGATGGTAATATCACATATTTTTTTTGTATTACATGTATGTTTCTCATTTTAGATAAATAATGACTCGTTCAAATCGACCAGTGAATTGGCTAATAACACTAATTTACCAAATGTATCACATATGAAAGTCTGGCGAATATTAAAAAATAATAACATGAAACCCTATAAAATACATATCTCTCATTGTTTACGACAAAGTGATCAAGAAAGATGTTTGCAGTTCTGTAACTGGCTGAGGCAGCAAATTGAAACGAATAACAATTTTTTAAATGAAATAATTTGGGCAGTGTAAAATCCACGAATTAATCGACCAATTCGAACTCAAGTACCATTTGGTCTCAACGTATGGGCTGGCATCAATGGTGATAGAATTCTTGGACCTTTTATTTATGAAGAAACCTTAAATGAAGTAGGTTATCTTGAATTTCTAGGACAATATTTTTAGATTACTTAGATGAATTACCACTGAACAGAACCGAAAACTTATGGTATCAGCAAGATGGGGCGCCGCCTCTAATACTCGATATGTAAGAGAGTTTCTGCATAGGCAATTCCCTGGAAAATGTATTGGTAATCGTGGAGTGGTGGAGTGGCCAGCGAGGTCACCGGATCTTTCACCATTGGACTATTACCTGTGGGGTCACTTAAAAAACAAAATATACAAAACCGTTCCAAATGATATTGCGGAATTACGAGAAAATATTATAAATGGGTTTAATTCTGTACAAAGGCATGATAGTCAAAGGACAGTACAAAATATGTGTAAAACAATAGAGTTGTGTAGGGGTGTAAATGGAAATCTGTTCGAACATTTGTAAATTGTACATTCTAAACTAAAATTATGTATTTTTTCGTAATTTAATATTTAGCTATTTCTGTATGGGGTTATTATTATTGTGTGGATAGTAGTTATTTTTCATTAGTGTCTAGTTATTATGTATTTTATCATAATAAATAGTAAAGTGCAATATTTTAGTAGTCCATATTCTATTATTTAATACTCTTCTAGTTCAGTATATGTAAGTAATTACAATTTAACTTAATTTTCGTCGTATTTAAGAAAATAAAGATGATGATGGTTGCGTGAGGACGAAACGTTGTAGAACGAAATAAAAAATATGATGTTGGTTGTAGACCATTAAAAATGGCTTTAAGAATGTTTAGTAGTTTTAAAGTATCTTTACTAATAAGGTCAGAAAAAAATAAAAACGACATCGCAGAATTTCGGTTTTTATCGGATATATCCGGAACCGTACAAAATAATTTTACTTTCTTGACGGCATATTACATTATATATATATATATATATATATATATATATATGTTATTATTTGAATCATGAGAATATGTATCTGAAATAGAAATGCAATTTTCTGAAGCACAAATGGCGTTTTCTGAAATACATTTGACACTTTATGAATTTCATCTGGAAATATTTTCCTGCAATATTTAATTATTTAATTATGCAGGAGTAATTTAGTAATATTCGTAATGGTAGACTTGACAACAATCTCTAGTTTAATTAATTTCGTACTTCATGCGTTAACAAATACACCACTAAAAACCAAAAATAGAAGTATTTAAAAAAATCGTTGCACGTTAAATAAAATCTAAATTTATACATTTTCTTTCGTTCAGTTTTGTTTCTTATACTGATTAATGCAGGCCGTCTATTAAAACTAACCAGGACTTTCTAATATTTTGAAAATGAAAATTAGGTATCGCTTTAACAATTTGAATAAGCGGTAAAATATACGGCGGAAGCTTTTGTTTAAAGTATATATGAGCACCTGAACGTAAGTATAATTTTTTTTCATACACAAATATTTTTTATTAATCGCCAATATACTGATTTGATCACACCCATTTTATACTCAAGTTAGACAATTGTCATACGAATTGTTTAAATTAAGTCCATTAATACGTCACGTTTAAAATGGCCAGCTCTGATGCCGAATGTCTTAACGAAATCAAGAATCTTGATGTTGAGTGGGACTATTATTATTTGTCACGTAGTGTACCTAAATATCTAAAATACATTAGTGGTGATTTTTTTAAATTAGAATAAATACATTTTAAATATCACTTGGGCCAATTTATCTACGAAAAATGTTTAATCGTACAGATTGTTTTTAATTTATTTTCTGTAGGTACAGAAAAATGATAACTGGTATTTCTTTTTTTAAAATTTTTTTTGGGCTAATATTAGTTTTTATTAAATATATAGATATGAGGTAACTTTGATATATTAAAGAAATGACTAGTATTGTGTTTGACACTTCCAGAAGTTTATATATTTAGTTACACACAATTTTCTGTTTATCAAATGCAACCATTTCCGATTAAAACAAATATAATATGAGCCGTTGCAATAAACTATGTTTTTTAAAACTCATGTGGTTTATTCTCATCGGCCCAACTAATTAAATTATGTTTAGTCATCACAGCATTGCAATGATGTACAGTTAAAGTTAAAGTTGTTGTTGTTCTGGAATGCATTTTCAAGGTGGTTTAATAATACTTATCCCACTATAATATTCAATCAATTTGTCGTTACTAGAATAAGGTAATATTCGTTATAGTAGGTAAGATTGGAGACTTTTGGGACACACCACATTTCCAAGGCCCCACATTTCCAAGGTTGCCACAAAAACAAGTTTCCCACCGTACCAAGGTCAAAAAAGCGCACTGTCTGACCTAATTACATATCATTACCACAAAACCACGGTCACAAACCCCGATTTCCTGTTCCACTACTACAAGGCCATCACTGTGACCTAACGCGCTTTCCTGTTTCATAATTACAAGGCTATCCGACCACGCTTTCCTGTTCCACTATTACAAGGCCATACGTGCGACAAACCACACAGTCAGCCATGTTCCACAATAACATCCGTGTGACCTGGTTGCGCCCACTTGCATGTTTTTTGTCCACTTGTATGTTTTTTGTCCACTTGTATGAATTTTTGCTCACCCTCACTTTTTACCAAAATAAAAGAAAACGATATGTTAATATATTTAATTGATGTATTACTCAGATATATGATTTTCTTTAGGAATAAAACATTTTGATTTAGTACAAGTGCAGAAGGTCCTCTCCACTTCCGTTTCAGTACATCTGCGCGGACGTGGTGCGAGGAGCTGAGCATACGTGCAATGTGGTGCCCATCGTAGATGTTCCTGTAACGGATTGACATCTGGCTGCCATCGGTTTATTCTAACCCCACACATGAAACATTCAACCGTATCGTCTGAAGATGTGGAAATGAATCCTGCTGCAGCAAGCGATGAGGGTGAGTGAACTCCAGACCATGTTCGATACGTTAGTAAGCGTTTATCGAAACAGTTGTAATACTGAGGATAATAAAAGTTTGGGTCACACATGTTAACATCAGCGAAAACAGTATGATACTGACAGTAAATAATGTATTCTATACAATATATACAACATATATACAACAGATATACAATATGTACAATATGTACAATAAATAAAAATAGATACAGTAAAAAAGACTACTCGTCTACGTAGCACACCTCATCACACAGTATACATGAGTCATCATCGTACACATCGTATAACTGTGTGAGAGGCGCCTCACGACGAGCACCAATAATATTCGTACGACAGGTGGTATCGCGCAGTCCAGCGCTCCATATGCATATGATGGTCCACTACGCGGTAATCTCCTGGTTTCAATCGGGTGAAACAGCAATGACACAAATTCATGAAGTCCACCAGATGGTATCGAACATATATTGATACAATGTGGGCATATGCTGTTACACGGCTTGCCGCAAAGTGCTCGCGTATTACCTTGCTCATTTCGGTATACCACGCTGAATTCCACTGAACCAGTTCATAATTATTTCGTAGCACTTTGGTTATGGAAGCCGGTAGTATTCCTTCCTTTTCAAAATTTACCCAGTTCGGAATTAATTGACATGTCCGTCGCGTACTAAGTTGAAATAGGGTTTGTGGTTGGTACACTGCAGGAGTCTTCCAATCGTCTTGCACTGGAGTAACTGACATAGTGAAGATCGGTAACTAAGGTATATGTAAAAACCCCTCCCTTTAAGTATACGAATAATACTGAGTGGGGATATGTAACCTTGTGTGGTGACCTTGGTGTGACAAAGTGGAACAACCTTGGAAATAAGTATGCCTAGGAATCCTTGAAGTAGTGGTGAATACAAGGTTGGAAAAAAAAACAAAACGAGTAACAGCCTTGAACGAAAAGAAAGCCTTGAAAGGGTGTAACCGACAAGACCGCTAAAGAAATGTATGGTACAATCGTGAAGGTCACGTAAGTAGCCTTGAGGAGGACACATAGTGGGGCGAGTGTCATATATAAAAGAGAGGGAATGTATGTAAAGCCAGTATCGTATATAATGGATAACATCGTACGTCAAGCCATAGAAAAGGCGAAGATTATCGGTGCTATAAGTTCAAGTAAATATTGCGATATTTTGCTTAATAATGTGCATTATTTCTTAAATAAAAGTAAAACAAAGTTTGTTAGTGTCGGTCTATCACCCAAATTTGGATTTGAGCCAGTCGTAAAACTCGGTGGAACGAAGAGTGGTGGAGTGGTGTTTGACAAGCAGGAATGGCGTATACTTATGGATAATCAAGGGGTGATTACTAATTATTTCTACAGTCCTGAAGGAACATGGCTACCTACCAAACTGGGATCGAAGACTGTCTCGTACGAAAATATTAACAAGAAAAAAATTATACGCCTCTGTGATAGTGAAGAAGCAGGTGTCTATTTAGGATGGGAGTCTATAGAATAGTTATGGAAGCTTTTGAAGATAATATATTACCGATTGGAGTTGGCAGATACTGTGAACTTTCCAGAGTTTTATAACAACCTAATAAAGTCGGCAGCGACAATTCCTGAATGTAACATTCACCAAGTTATAGGTCCATTGCGTGATGTATTTGAGGTCAACATAGCCTGCCTTCTGGAAATGGAAGCATTTGCCAAGGAGAAACTATATATGGATATGGATCTTGCCCAACCTACAACTGAAAGGGGGGGGCGGTAACGCGCTTGTAGTAAATAGTGGATAGTATTAGATGTTAGTCAATATGTGGATGTGTTATAGTGCGGAGTCGTGGCCTAAAGCTGTAGATTGTGTTAGTGCAGTCCAAAGACTAATATGCCAGTTACAATCATTAGAATTCGATGCTGATCATGAAAAAGTGTATGGAATGGGTAGATTTAGTGATGACTATTTAAATAATCTAGTTAATAAGTATGGGGGAGGAATACGCCTTTGTGAAAAATACTTAACATCACATGTAGGTGATATAGAGTGTATTTGTTGTATAAAGCGATTAATAGAAGACCTTAAAGAAATATCATTGGATCAATTTATACATGAAATAGAAAGATATTTACCGAATTTTGAGCCATCAGATGACGACTCACCCAGTGAAGAAGGTGTGCATTAATGAGTCCAAAAACGTAGTTCACTACATAGTAGTATGGGAGTTGGCGCACAGACATGCGCGAAAAGGAGAATGGGAACAAATAGCTAGAGATTCTGCACGATTTAAAAAAAGAATAGATGACTGTGGTAACATAATTTCACCAATTCTCGAAAAACAGCATCGTGAGTGTGTGTTTGTCAGACGCTTTACTAGTATGTAGTGATGTATATGTATAGGATAGTATTAATAAAAAAATTAAAAAAAGATCTGTTTATTGCATATTAATATTACAATATATATAATTAAGGTTAATTAGCGTATTACACAATGTCTTTGGTAGAAATCCAGGAGTTGTGAGAAGTATCAAAACCCAACCACTTAACGAGAGCTTTATTCCCTTGACGTCGGATGACACGTTCAACTAGATGAATGTCTGGATGTTTAACACTTTGTAGTTCGGGCTCATAGAACCGACCTTGAATCTCTTCATCTCGACTATCACGTAATGTGTAGGTGAGTGGGCTTGAACGTTTAACTGTTGATATTCGAAAGACTTCGTAACTCCAATTAGGTGTGTACCCCTTAGAGAATATGCTTCTATGTTTGCTAATGCGTACATGTTCCCCCACTCTAAATTTAGGTGTTTTACGGTCAAGAATTTTTTGACATTTTAAATGTTTTGAAATAGATGCACTATTTTTTTCCGATACATCTACCGGTTTGTATCCAGTTGTTCTATGTTTTCTTGAATTATACTCGGCGACAATGTGCGGTAATATTGATAGCCACTTACAGGATCCTTGCATGCTGAAGGTTTTCCACATTATTGCTTTAAGGGTGCGATTTACACGTTCCACTATACTACTTTTCAAGGTGGAATAACTACTGTAATGATTGATATTAAATTTTTTCATTACTTTTTTGAATTCAGCATTATAGAACTCAGTTCCCATATCAGTTTGTATATGTGTAGGTGTCCTTTTCAAACCAGACAAAAGTTTATCCATTACATCCGCGACCAGTTTACCATTCTTACGTTTGATGGGAAAAGCCCAGACATATTTAGAGAATGCATTTATTATTACTAAAATGTATCGAAATCATTTATTCATCCGAGCATATGGTATCATTTCCACTAAATCAGCTTGAAATAGATCATTTAAACCTTTTAGTACAACACAACGCCGCGGAAAATTTCTTCTTGCAGGTTTGTGCAGTTCTTCGACAACATCGGCTTTACTCATTTGTTTTGTGCTTTGGATTTTACTACGAACTCTACGTTGAATATCGCTGCAGTTGAAAACTTTACAAACGTCGGCATGGTTACACGAATTACATCGTTCCTCTTAAGATGTTGACCAATTACATCCTTTGCCAGCTCAAATGTTGTACCATCTATGTTAAGCTCAAGAGTTGGATGACTCCACCTGCAATGTACTATAGTACCGTCGTTACAGGGACAGGTATATTGATCACCGACGCCGGTAGATACACTAATTGTCTTCTTTGCGGCGATTCCAGAAAATGAAATGAAAGTTTCATAAGACAGATCGATATGATCAACAATATGTTTCCCAAATTTATCCACTGTCATTTGATGATGAAGATGACCGCCAAATTTATCTATTGGCATCACTGGTGGATGTATCTGTAGTGATAGTCGTAGTAACAATGAAAGAAAATGACTGTAGTGGTGGGTTTATAACAAGTTCTGTTACTTTATTACTTTTGCGTTACGTAGTTCATCAATTATATATATTATTTCGTTGTGATTGCTAGTATTTCCTGCCGACATTGATCCTAATAATTCCCTTAACCAATCGACTAACTTATTCGGATTATTCCACGGTACAAACTCAATAGGTTTATTATTGTATCGCAATAGCTGCAGTCCACCACCTCTTTTGGATATAGAAGTTGTTCGAGATCTGGTGGCTGGAGGTGCAATAGACGATGTGGCAGAACGTTTTCTAGGCTGAAGTAATGGTTTAATGATTTCAAGGTACTTCTTACTATTAGTTCCTCGGATTTGATCATCAGGGTTATAATTACGTCGGGCAGCATGCGTACGACGCAAAATGTCATTGTAGTGCTGTAGATCCCTCTTTTTGTATCCCGTAGGAACTTTTTTAAAAAGTAGTTCATATAATCCCGGTGTTCCCTCATAATCTAGGGATGATCCATCGGGAAGAGCGATTCGCAAATTTTCTCCAACAAAATCTAGTTCAGCATCGCCTATAAAAAATTTCTCTTCTTCAGGAATAAAATGCACACCGTACGTTAAGTCATATTCATCTTCGGTATCTCTAAAGATACCTTCGACGTAGTATTTCGCTAATCCTTGGTATTGATTAAGATACTCTTCAAAGGCGTGTTGAGATCCAGCAGCTAGTAGTTCCGATTTCAATTGTTGTAAAGTAGGAATTTCCACCTCGTCGTCATGTGCGACATCAGCAATTACAGATTCCTGTAGAGGTGTGGGAATGGTGTCAGGAACAATAGTACGCGGCTCCTTACGTATTCTAGAGGATTTCGGTGTATAATGTAAAAATACTTCATTTTCATGTGCAATGGACTCCTTTTTTCCGACTTCTGGCGTAAGGGGTTCAGCTTTGATGAGAGAACCATCATTTTTAGTAATTAATTGTTTTAATGGTTGTGTAATAGGTTTAAAGTGTGCCTCCATTGCACGTTCTGTAAGTGTAGTATCTTCTTTCAAACTAGCATATTTCTGTTGTATACTCTTGCGAGCACGCAAAATGTCTTGTACTAAGCGCTCCTCCATTACGACTGTACGTTGACAGTCCTAGTAGATTATTTATACTGCAATGAAACAGTCAAATCTCTTACGGTAACGGCCGTTATTAACATCGCTTTCTTTATCAATCACAAGAAATCCGAATTTATCACGCCAGCAACAGCAACACAAGTCTTTAAATTTATCAAATGACATATCGACATTAACGTGATCATCGTACACATGCTTGAGATTAGTGTGATCTTGTTGAAAAAGTACAAGTAAATTCGCATTATCACGTATAAGCTGTTTTGGAATTGAAGAATACGTTTGACACAGATAGAAACAATCATTATTTCGATGTCTGCCAATACAAAAATGATCTCTAATTTCGTTTTGTTTATGACATGATACATCATCAAAAATCATTATTGAATTTTTACGGGACTCACTGGGAGGTATAACATCACTATTATCACTATATTCGAAATACCTAATTTCCTTTATGGGTGCCAGTAACTCCCGCAGGTACTGGTATTTTTGTTGGTATAGAGATTTGCAATATATATAGAGATTTTCAAAACGTACGCCATTTGGATGTTCTAATAAGCTAATCATAACATTGGTTTTTCCACAGCCGGATGGTCCGACGATTATACCTCGTTTACATCCCCCTTTTAGTAAACCGCGGTGTTTAGAGTACTGCTCCTTGTTAGGAGTAATGTCATAATTTTTGATAGGTAATTCTGTATCTTGCGGAATGAAACGGATGTCACCCATTATGGTACTAAACCACGACTTGTATGACGCTTCTATATATATCCACCACGTGCAGAAAGTAGTTTAGTAGTGAAGTGTCAGTCAGTGTGGTATGAAGTATACATCCCAGCGTCAGAGGAAAAAAAAGGTTCAGGATTAATTAATACTTGAATAAATAAATTACCCGTGGAGTTGCATATACCCGGATATCGATATTGTGGGCCAGGCACCCGTTTACAAAACGATTAGCTCGTGGCGACAAAGGTATTAACGCATTGGACGAAGCGTGTAAAGAACACGATATTGCATACTCCCAGTCAAACGATCTAGGACAACGACACATAGCAGATAAGACTTTACAACAAAAAGCTTGGAATAGATTTCGTTCTACCGACGCTACCTTTGGAGAAAGGGCAGCTGCATTAACCATAGCTGGCATAATGAAAGGAAAACGGACAATGGGAATGGGTGGCAAATCACGGAAAGGACAAAAGAAATTGGGAATGGGAAATAAATCGCGACGAAGGAAGCATTCTCGCAGAGCAATTTCGTTTAACAAAGCAGTCCTTCTAGCCCGACGTCGTGTTGGTGGTAAACTTCGATCATCTTTAAAAGCGACAATACAGCAAGCCTTGAGCGCTCTAAAACACAAAAAAATTATGTCACCCAAGAGCAGAATATTACCAATACCAAAACGTGGGGGATTCATACCTCTTATTCCCCTCTTTGCAGCATTAGGAGCCTTAGGGTCTCTAGGTGGCGGTGCTGCGGCAGTCGCAAAAGCGGTAAGTGACGCAAAAGCTGCGACAAAAACGTTAGACGAAACCAAACGACACAACCAAGCAATGGAAGCAGCTGCATTAGGAAAAGGTTTATACATAGAGCCATATAAACGAGGGTTAGGTATATATTTACAACCGTATTCAAAAAACTCCCACTGAAGCTACCACATCACGCCTTAAGTAATGTTGAGCTATCAAAATTTGTGGAGCAATTACAGATTCCCTATTTTAGAGGGATATATATGCGAGATAACTTACCTACACGAATCCATGCGAATGAATGTGGTATTGTGAACCTGGATGAGCAAACTAACAGGGGTACACACTGGACAGCGTACATTAAGCGTAACAGGCATATTACATATTTTGATAGCATAGGACATATTAAACCACCCTTTGAATTACTCCACTATTTTAACAGTGATGGTAGCAGAAACATAATTGAGTATAACTTTACCAAGGTTCAAGATTTTGATACATACAACTGCGGTCATTTAGTCTTACACTTTTTATATGACTACTCGTACTGATTTTCAGTAGTCGTTACGTGATCGTAATGTCGTACACATTTACATTTACCGGCAAAAAGTGTATCTTGCAAGCAACCTTTAATCCACCGATTTTTCTTGAGAATGAGTCGGAATACGTAATGGGATTGACTAGTTTTGAATCTTTCAATACTATACAGAATGTTACTTCAAAGAATAACCAACTCGTATTTGGAAACGATAAAATTACAATACCACCAGGATCATACGAAATCGCGGATGTGAATAAATATATTAATGAGTTAGTGAAAAGATCGAAAGCATTTATGCATTTACAAGCGAATAATAATACTATGAAAGCAAGTATGAAAGCAACCCATGACATTAACTTCAATGTGGAAAATTCGATAGGACCTATGCTGGGATTTAATAAAACTGTTTACCAGGCTCAGAAAGTGCATACCTCTGATACTCCTATTAACATTATCAAAATTAACTCATTAATTATCGAGTGCAATATAACAAGTGGTAGTTTTAAAATGGTGAAACATCACACATAATTCATCAGTTCTTTCCCAGTGTACCAGCGGGGTATAAAATAATAGAGTCCCCTCAACATGTCATCTATCTACCTATCAATACATCTACCATTTCGACAATAACACTTAAAATAGTAGACCAAGACGGAGATCTCGTCAATTTTAACGGGAAGTCATAACGATAGGACTACATTTAAAGAAAATATGGTGACGCGCTATAACACATGTGCATGTACCCAGTGCAAATCAAACTATAAAAGATCAAAGTGTGGAAAGGTGAGAGTCAGTAAGCGTTCAGCACCCAAAGCATTGACACCGCAGAACAAAGCATTATTGGAAAGTCTCGGCTTTACAGTACTACAATGAGTATATTAAACGTTAATGAAAAAGTTGTCGTTGATAATGCTATCGTTAATTCCGAACTGCATACCCATCAGCCATACACTACCAGATTTGGAAACAATGATGAAATCAGGATACCCATCCCCCCCATCCGAAAGCTATGTCTACGTAGAGGGACGATTATTACGTCAGGATGGTACTGTCTCTAACACCGCAAGGTTCTTTAATAACGGTATCGCATTTTTATTCAGTGAAATTAGATATGAAATGAATGGAATAGTGGTAGATTCCGTAACGAAAGTAGGATTAACGTCGACAATGAAAGGATTGGTATCATTGACGTCCAATGATCTCGCCCGTCATGAAAATGCAGGTTGGTTTCCTACTGCAAACAGTACACTAACAAATGCTCAAGGATACTTTAACGTTTGTATACCGTTGAGAATGCTACTTGGCTTTGCCGAAGATTACAATAAAGTGATTTTGAACATTAGACAAGAACTGGTATTAATTCGTAGTAACATTGATACCGACGCAGTAATTTCAACTGTAGAAGAAGCATTACAAGTTAACATAGATAAGATATATTGGAAAGTTCCACACATCATTCCAGCATTAGCAAAGGAGCTGGCGTTAACGAAATACATTGATAAAAATGTAAATACGCCAGTAGCATTTAGAAGTTGGGAAACCCACATATATCCCGCCGTTCCAGCAACAGATAAGCATACATGGGCAATCAAAACATCTACTAGTATAGAAACACCTAGATACATTATTATAGGATTTCAAACTGGGCGAGAGAATAATGTTATGCAAGATACGAGCAGATTCGATAAATGCGCACTAAATAATATTCGCGTGTTCCTGAACACGGATCGTTATCCGTATGACAATCTCAACGTTAATTATGATAACAATTGCTTTGCTACGTTGTATGAAATGTTTGCTAAATTCCAAATGTCGTATTACCAAAGAGAGGGCAACCATTACTCACCCCCACGCAATTTACCACAGCTGCACCGTTGATTGTCGTAGATTGCTCAAATCAAAAAGAAGCATTACACTCTAAAGCAGTAGTTCTTCGTGTGGAGTTTGAAACAGCGGCAAACATAGCTGCCAATACGACAGCATACTGTGTTATACTCCACGATCGTTTAGTTACATACAACGCGTTAACCAAAGCAGTACGACAGTTGTAATATAATGTCCGTCATAATCGATGTACAAGGGTTCAAAATTTCAAAAGCTTTTACACCAAAAGAACTCGCCATTTATAATGGGAAACAAATTGCCCATTTTGTTTTTAAATCACCGTATCCCTGGCATACGTTGGATGCAGAGAGTCGTCGTCAAGCTACTTGGTTAATGCAAAACCAGCACTGTATTAAATGGGAAGAAGGGTATACACCACCACACCACTTTCGAAGAATGCTCGAGAGATTGATTCAGCCAACAGATTCTATCTATGTCAAGGGTAGAGAGAAAGCAGATTACATCAGAAAATTTGTGACCCAGCCTGTTATTGAACTTGAGGAAAGTCCACCTCTTCCTGCTATGCAACCCGTTTGTTACTTTCATTGTAAATCATTATGTCACTGCGCTTTGTCTACGGTATACTATTTATATAATACATATATAATGCAATAAGTCTTGTACGCATTTTTTAATAAAAAAACTAGTAAATAATCATTCTCGTATTTTTTTTATTTATGGAACATAGTATTTGTATAGCATATATTCTCTTAATAACGAATTAGTACATAATATCAATATATGTTAAACAACTAAAGGAATAATACAAATTATTATTAATATTAGTTTCATTATGGAGAGACTATAGGAAAGAAACTAGCAAGTGTCAGTACCCAAACTATTCTTCTTTCGGTTAATACAAATTCATTTGCTTAGCAACCTGCAATAGTTCGCTCAACGGATCAGCATTCTCCAATTCCGGTATTTGCCAATGCCCCCACGCCAATGTGGAACACGTATCACGTAGTCGATATCGTTTGTCATCCTGGGACCTAAAGGCAATTTTGTTTAACATTTCGGTATATATATATATATCATGTAAGGTTGATCGAAACACAAGCATTTTACACATTACTGTTTTATCCGACCCCTCCGCAACCGCTTTGTAGTCTACTTCCGTCAACACTTTCTGAATAACAACTTTCTTAACACCTTTCGCTTTCTTAACAACTTCATTATCAGCAAGCTTCAGACAGTATGACTTCGATCCAGCACCATAAAAATAATGAATTGCTTTCCCTGCGTACTCATCTTTCATTCGTCCAACAACGGAAGCAGTCGTAGGAATACCATGCAACTCATTATGATAGTTGGAAGTATCATATTCGTCTAAATTATTTCGCATGTATGCATACATATCATCAGTTACTATCTCAACAATCAAAGGATCCGTGTCAGTATAGAGCAACGTGACATTCTTACCATAATGAGCTCGTAAGATATCATAAAAAACCGATACATTATAATTTTGGAAAGATCTAAAATACTGAATCCGACATAAACGGGTTTGTCATACGTAACTACCTGTTTCGACAATTCCGCCGCAAACAATTTGTCAGTGAATTGAATAACATTTTTAAATTGCGGTTTTGCAACGTACCGTGCTAGACCTACCCGACGACCGTTATTTTTCCAATGTGTTAACAGTTTAATAACTCTACGTTTATCGACATTTTCCATTGTTTTACCAAACACGCCATTATTCATAATTTTATAGAAATCCTTTTCGAACTTGTTCAGTGCTGTGTTGCGGAGAGCGGTATTAAGGTCTACGTATGGTATTAGCCACGGACTCTGACGAAAGCGTAAAACCCTATGAATACGAGTAACAATTAAGCCATGCTCTATACATTGTTTTAAATAGCGGTAATGTATAACGTAGTTGGTCTTATCACACAGGTTAGGGATTAACTTCTCCTCCTGGGAATGTGGTGCGCAGATCATTTCAGGACAAAACGGATAATCGTTATGTTCGTCATGCAGATGGTGGGGATAATGTATATCAACCTCCAGTACAAATCCAACATCGGCGTCATCATCAATCTTTAATACGTCAAAGTGATCTATTTCCTCTTGCGGTAACCACATAAACCCATCGTGGGGCAGGTATTGCTTCATACTCCACCCGTATAAATTCGTGGCATCTAAATATTGTAAAAACACTTTCGGTTGTTTAGGATCATAGTTTGGAACAAACTCGTTATTAGCGATGCTTCTCCGCTTGATACAAGTACTTACTCCACCCCGAATACCTTGTTTAAAAAAGTGATACATATCCATATCCGTCAATAATTCTAGTTCTACTTTCGTACATTTCAACATGGCATCCCACGCCAATCCAGGCAAAATGACATACTGTGCAGGTTCTAACCCATACACACCCATACATAATCTCCTAAAGTTTTCAAACACGTCAGCCAATAACAACACATCTGATTTTAAATAAATATCAGCATAATCACCTAGTGTATTACACTTAAAGTGATCCCATACCAGTAGAACGCGACAGTATTCGTCATCGGAAATATTTGCATCGCGCATTTTATCGTAGAACTTGTCATATGATGGCACCGTGACGTCGTTCAATTTACTAAAGCTGTCTACGTACGCATAAGGGAAACTACCTTTCTTTCTCACTAAGTGGAAGTCGCTATCATTACTAAAATATTTCCGTACCTCCATACATTGATCATCTGATAAATTCTGAGATAGAGTATCTAAGGATGCAGCCATGAATCTACAACTATCGACGAAACGTAAATTAATGTATTTCTTTTCCTGATACCATGACTGTTTACATATTCATCAACAAAAATGTGCTTACCAAACGTTATATATTTTCACTGTTAACCGGAAGTACGGTAATTTCTTCCGTTTCACTCGCTAACTGTTTAATGAACAGGTGAACATCATAACCACTGAGATTATGTAGAAAAACGGGGAGAAATGTGGGTACCTGATAGTTTAAGTTACACGTTGAATGTGCTGCACCACGATACTCACCAGTAACGTGACAGTGATCTCGTACTTTCGGATTTGTCGGATCGCCCGTAAAGTGCTTGCCGCATATGTAACAACATACACTGCATTCATACGTAACCTGCTGTTCATCCGTTAATGGTGTCATTGGGACAATAGCTTTGAAATGTTCATTATATATCCGTTTTACATCACTTTCCAGTCGTCTTATAAATATCTCCCCCTATACAGCTCTAACTTAGACCACGCATCGTTTACACTACACTTAATATAATAACTAAACGAGTATGGTTCGTGTTTACACGTTTTTATCGTGAACGGTTTTTCGGGATCTGGTTCAGCCGTATCTACCGGTACTAAGAGCGCTTCAAAATCTGCATATATTACGAATGGTAGAACCATTTGTTTCTGATAGTTCCGAAACGCGAGTATATTTTCCGCATAGAATTCCCCGGTAATGTCTTTTTTTTGTTTCACACCCGGTAATTTTGTATATACGAAGTTACAGTCGTGTGACACGTGTCGGGTTAATTGCTCCTCGGATCTAAAGTAATACAAGCATGCATCACAAAATACATTGCTCCGTTCCGCCGAGTTATTTGGTTGCTAAGTAAACGAGAAAAATTTTTATCCATACATAATGCTGATTATCTGTTTGGTTACTGACTAATAATAATAAATTAACATGAACTGCCTGTTTGGCTTTGGTGTAGTATAGAGGCCCCACTACCTCCGTGACACGGTGACCATCACGATACGTATCGTCTAACCCATAAACATTAATGGAAATGTTGTTATTGCTCTCAAACGTTGAAATATTCGTCAGCTTAACAGGGAACTGTACACCAGTCCAGTTGAATAACGTCTGGAAATGAGGGTAAGAAGATGTGCGTTGTGGTACTCCCGTTGGTGTCACTAGTGCCGATACAACAGCCCATGCAAAGCAGCAATTATCATTATTTTTTACATTGACTATGGCGTGTTTATGTGCGATTTCGGCGGGGACAGCCATATAGGAAGAACCCGTGGTGGGAGCAAATTTAAGCAGGTTTACCTCTATATACACGAATTGCACCAGGGACCACCCTAAAACAGTTGTTAATAATCGAGTACACCACGACTCACACTTACCAGAATCTTTATGTTGAAATTCCGATTGCTTTGCATCCAATATTTCACTTATTTTTTGGAAATACTCTTCTAACACCGTCCCTACACTGAGAATATCATATTTAGTCTGAAACG
Organism: Vesta saturnalis; assembly: GCA_036346205.1. Taxonomy (NCBI): domain Eukaryota; kingdom Metazoa; phylum Arthropoda; class Insecta; order Coleoptera; family Lampyridae; genus Vesta; species Vesta saturnalis. The sequence goes on from JARFJB010001972.1 coordinate 176,346, forward strand.
ATTTCAGTTCTGTGCTTTCCCTACTGTTCAAAAGTATAAACCAAACAGCTCAACATTACATTTTAATGAGTAGTGTTTCTGCAACTGATTTTGTACTACCTTCAATACGTTCCCTTTAACGTCTGCCATAAAGGTGAACACATCAGTATGCATATTGCATGGAGACAATCGGTACGACACAATGCGTTGTTTAAACGCATTTCGGATCACTTCGACCCCAGTATCGACAAGGAAACATACATTTGCTTTATGCCTATTGCTTCTGAGGTGTCCTTGGAATGCATACCTAGGTACATCCATTGAACAATCTGTGCAGTGCACACTCTCACCATTGTTTTTTGGTTCTACCGGTTCATCGTGTTGGTCAGCCTTCCGCTTCCTTGAGTTGCTCAGCCCTGATGGTCCGGGTTTCGCATTATCCTTCACAGAGTTTACCCCAGATGGTCCTGCTTGCGCAAAGGAATCAGTAACATGTCTATGTACTGCTTTGTTATCGTCGGAAGTGCTTCCTTGCACCACATTGCTCCCTGTGGTTTGGTTTTGCAACAAAACCTCCTGCATGCCAGATGGTGGAGTAGATACTGACATCCAGCATGTTGTTTTTTGATGTCTCAGTAAAGAATCCTTTCTAGAAAATTTCTTGAGACATTCACATTGGAACATTTTTGCTGCAACAAAGAAAGAATAATAACTATATGCTGAAGTGTAGGTTGATGTGAATAAGGGTACTATACGTGTTGGATGGGAAGGGTAGCCGGGAGAGATGCAATACGAAACTAACACTTACTATTCTTTGAAGACATGATGTAACACCGCTTTATAAGACTTGAAACTTTACTTGGTGGCGCATAAAGACGGACTGACACTGTAGTGGAACCGCTCCGTCTTAAATACTAAATTTGAAGTGTTGGGGTGAGTGGGGGGAAAGTGGAATGAGGGGCAGAAGTGGTGAAACCGGACAGTTGCGCACGCAACTGTCTGGCCCAAGTGTCCCCCATACCTACTAACTCCAGAACGAAAAGACCTACTTGCTTAAAATTTTGTATTTACGCTTCTTCTCATTTGGAATAGAACTGATTAGATTTCTGGCAGAACTCCAGCGATGGAGAGGGGGAGTTTCTAAAATAGTTCTAACAACAGTTGCATACTTCCAAGTAATAAAAATACCCACACATAGACCTTAAACATATAGACAACTTATATCCTATACCTTTTTTTATGCAATGCATAATTGAGCTGCAAAAATCCTAAGGTGAAATTTTAAATGTTAGTTCAAATTTTTTTCAATATCTAACTAACAATTAGTTTTATAAGAAAAGGTGTGAACATTTTTTTAAGAAAATTTACTTATATATAACTTCAGTTGTGTACCAAGAAGAGGCGCAACGGTATATGATTTTGTGTATGTTGGGTTGCCTAATCGAACTTACAAACTTATAAACGGCTTTTGCAGATAGTTGAAAAAGCAAGATTTGGTTTACCTGCACCTCGTGTTTACTTTATTACAGGTATTACAAATATAATTATGATTTTCCTGCTTATTGGCAAAATCAATATAAACACTTATCTATATAATAATAAAAATAGTTTATTTCCCACAGTAAAAACATATTACACGTTATAAGTAGTAAATGAATTTGTACAAGCGCGCCACTAATAAAAAAAATAGAAATACTAGATATTCTAGCAAATAGCGAACTATATCAAGATCATAAGAAATGTATAATTCTAACCTTTGTAACAGTTTTATTTAAAAAAAGTTTAGTAAACGATAACTCAATACATAAGGAAGTGTTTAAAATGAATAACCAGTTTATGCAGAATTCTTACTTCATCTGTCCTGTAATTATGTTTGTATTTTTTTGTCAGATTTTAATTACCTTTTTTATTTTCAGCCAGAATTAATTTTTGAAACATATTGAATAAAAAAAAATGATTTCCCTTTTTATTATAAGACATGTATTTGTTAAATAAATAGGAATATTTTCCATTCTAAGGACATAACAAAAAAACCTACAGGTATTCATTGTTGTACTATGACTTATTAGCATACTCGATTTGTATAAGATTATACAATCTCTTTGAACTTATTTTATTGATGTAAAAATCGTCAATTTATATCTAAATCCTTTGTTTAAATGGTAATTAAAAATTTGAGAGCATCATTTTGCAAGTTTTTATGTAAAAAAACGGATCTATTTATATATTCTATATATACGTGCTCTGCATATAAAGAAAAAGAATACAGTTAACAAACTGGTCTTTATTACTAATACGTAATTTACATACGCTCTTCACCACTGGTTATACTTAGGAAAATAAATGCGTATGTTTTTTAATGTTTCATCTAATAAATAAATTCATCTCTCATTATCATGCCTATTTTAAGTAACTAATAAGTATTTTAAAAATTGTTTACGAATGCAATTTACATCTGATTATTACTACGTCTATAAAGGTAATTTTGTCTGCATATAAACCAACAGGTTTTTTTCCAGCCAGAATTACTTTAAACATTTTTAATGAAAATTAATTAAATCATTCAATAAGAAAAACAAATCGTCAATTTATATCTAAATCCTTTACCGTTTAAAAATGGGATATATTATATACGAATGTATGTATAAAAATGAGAGGTCATCTCTCTCTCTGCAACTACAAACCGGATAGAGAGTAAACGAACTGGTGTGATTACTACAAAAAATAATTGCTATATCATGTAATTTACATACTCTCTTCAGTAATATCAAAAAATTTTTAATTTACTATTTCCTAATTACACTTGCAGTATAATTAGCTAAATAAATGGTATTTGTTTTGCAAGTCCTAGTAAATAAACTAATAAGTATTGTTTACGAATTCTACTGCAAGTTCACTATTACAATGTATCTAAAGGTCAACTGTTCCCCGCAATACGGGTCATATTCGCTAAAAGTTGTTTGTTACTTTGTATTATATATTTTTTTCTTTTAATACCCGTAGTTGATCTAGGTCAGTGCCAGAGACCTGCAACCAATAGGAAAACAGATTCGCGCGTTTCAAGGAATCTTCATGCTATATAAGAGTTGCATAAAACGCATTTACGTTATGATCTCGAGTATTCCAAGTATTCACGTCGTTTAGTACGGATTGGTGAGACTGCCAATCTGGCTCGAGATCCAACACTTCCTTGGGGTTTGCAAATCTAACTTTGCAACCCTAAGGCCTTCTCAGCACATCAACTTCGTCGTCGGTAAGCATAATGTACGAGTGTGTGAGTGTGAGTGTGAGTGTGTGTTTGAGTGTGTTTTAGTGTGTGTTTTAGTTTGTGAGAGCGCTGAACGGCTTGGTACCACATGTCACACGGTGAATACTGCCTCATGTTGCGCACCCCTAACACAACTTTTTTTTTGATGTGTACGATGACGACTATTATATATTATGTGATGAAGTATGTTATGTTGATTTTTTTTATGTATGTAGTGTATAGACTAATTATTTCCTGTCAGTCTAGTAGTATGTTCATCGCTGCTAACATGTGTAACCTAAACTTTTCTAATCCTCAGTATTACAACTGTTTTGATATAAGCTTACTAACGTATGTACTAAATCAACATGTTTTATTCCTATAGCAAATCATATATCTGCGTAATGTTTCTAAATATAATTTATATGTCTGATTTAAATGTATATAAATGTCTTTAATTCTATATACAATTTGTACATGTCTGTCTACGTGAATTAAATATATTAACATATCGTTTTCTTTTATTTTGGTAAAAAGTGAAATATATAATTTGTACACGTCTTCATTTCTATATATATATATATATATATATTGTACATGTCTGTCTACATGAATTAAATAAATTAACATATCGTTTTCTTTTATTTTGGTAAAAAGTGAGGGTGAGCAAAAATTCATACAAAAAAACATACAAGTGGACCAAAAACATACAAGTGGACAAAAAAAATACAAGTGGGCAAAAAACATACAAGTGGGCGCAACCAGGTCACACGGATGTTATTGTGGAACATGAATAGGTCGCACGTATGGCCTTGTAATAGTGGAACAGGAAAGCGTGGTCGGATAGCCTTGTAATTGTGAAACAGGAAAGCGCGTTAGGTCACAGTGATGGCCTTGTAATAGTGGAACAGGAAAGCGTGGTCGGATAGCCTTGTAATTGTGAAACAGGAAAGCGCGTTAGGTCACAGTGATGGCCTTGTAGTAGTGGAACAGGAAATCGGGGTTTGTGACCGTGGTTTTGTGGTAATGATATGTAATTAGGTCAGACAGTGCGCTTTTTTGACCTTGGTACGGTGGGAAACTTGTTTTTGTGGCAACCTTGGAAATGTGGGGCCTTGGAAATGTGGTGTGTCCCAAAAGTCTCCAATCTTACCTACTCGTTATCATTTTGACATCTCTAAATGCAATATTTTGGATTAATGTAAGCTGCCAATTTTGTTAGTCGTGTCGGTTTTGTTAATAGAAGTGAAATTTTTTTACAGAAATTGGCAGCCATAAACGTCATGTCATATCATATCACAATGAATGTATGATTTTTGAAAACTAATTGAAACTATTCACCAGTTAGAATATTGTCTTATAGAACTATCATTTTGTATAAAGTTACAGACAAAGTGGCTTAAATGCAATAGAAACATTCCTGCAAAAACATTCACACCACACACTAAAAATTTTGATGTTTAAATTAAACGTTACTTACCCATATGATATAAGGTGAGATAATACTGTGTTTCGTCGATTGGTTTCGGAAATTTTTGGAATGCTGCGTTAATTGGAGCGAATACGGTCACCGATTTATATTCTAATGTAAATTTTGCCTCGGGATTATTCTTCACCATAAAGCTAAACTGAAACAAATATTTACATTAATATTTAAATAAATAAGAATTTTTTTTCGGGCAGTACCAAGTCCTACATTTTGTTACTTTTATTACACAAGAATTTAAATTAAAAAATTGATAAATTTGATTTAAGTATCATAGCGTTTCAGTATATCATTAAATGCATTATCTAAAGCTTTTGTAAATATACATCTACAATATTAAAAATAGAGTAATAAAAAGGAAGGATCGTTGGAAGGATAAACATCATTTCTGCTTGGATTTCAACTACATAAAAGATTTTAGTAATGTCTGAGAGAAAATTGGAACAGACATATACTTTTTTAAGGATTATCTAAGGTCTGTGTATATAAATGTTCTGTGTAATTTACGAGAAGGAATATAACCAGAAATACATAAAAAATTTTACGGGAAAATCTTTTATTCAAATCGCTTTTAATTAAACTTTGCATATGAATGAATTACTTAGGTCGACAACCATTCCTCCGAAAAACAAGCGAATTTCAATTCAAGACGAAGCCACAGCAATCCTATGGTAATTTGCACTTTTAATGGAAATGACTTTGGTAACAACTTTAGAGGGGAACTTAACCAAAACCGCAATTATAATAATCCTAAAATTTTACTTCCAATTAAGTGCTGTGTAAAATTATGGTATTTCTCACTAGAAATTACAGTATTCGCAACTCATTTTGCTCAATCACATAGACGTTTGATAATAAACTAAATAAATAGAAAAGTTTAATAGTTTATAGAAATTAAAAGTTTATACATGCAACGATTTCTTTTCATGAATATTCTAATGCAACTGTTGAAGAAAATACTATATGTTGATTTGGTTCAAATCCTTAACTTTTTATTTATTGTAAATTTAGAACTGGATTGTAAGAAACATACAGGGTGCGGCATTAGTGCGTCGAAGTACGATATATCCGTTATTAAAGGAGATATCAAAAAAAGTTATTTACAAAAATTATAGGCAACTTAAAACTTCACATTATAAAATTATTTTCGTATTTACAGGGTGTTACATATTACCAGGGTGAACCAAACATGCTTTTTTTTTTAAATGGGACACCCTATATATTATTTCAAATTTAGATTAAGCTCATCTCCCCGACACTTCCTATATACGGTTTCATTACGTTATACAGGGTATTTCAAAAGTTATGGTGAATTTGTACACGAAAATCATTCTCATTTCAACGTCCTATATACCCTAGACAGAAGAACCTAACAATAATTTTTTCCAAGCATAACTTTTTGGCATTGGTACGGTGTTACAAGTGCTATTTCTTGATTATTGCACCAATTGAATATAGAGCGAGCCAAAACTCGAACACGTGATTTTATCAATTTTTTCAAATAAATCACCCTCTATTTTATTTTAAAAAGTGATAACACACTTTCATGTTCTTTCATTTTTATTAAGCACTCCCTACAGCTAAAATTGTTAATTTCTGAGATATTTTCGGCGATAATATAACTATGTTATGATTATCATCGGTGATAGCTCGAGTTAAAACCGATGAAAATTGAATTAGTGCGAAGCACTCGTTCAATTTCCTATGGTTTTAACGAGTGGTATCATCGATTATTAATCATAACACGTGTTATATTTGGTAAAAGAATATAATGAACGTTAATAGAAAATATACTTTTTAAAGTTTACAATTTTAAACGATCTCTCACATTGATAGTAAATCTTACAGTTGAAAGATAATCAATACAATTATTATTTCTTTGAAACTTTTTGTCACTTTGACATTAAACTATTTTATTCATTGTGACAGTCAACATACGGTGATAAAATTATCACCGATTTGATAGCCTATTCTGCGATTTTGTTTTTGTATTTTAACCAATGAAAGTAATCAAAAATTTACCATGTGACATGTGAATTATATTCTCAGTTTAACAACAGAAAGAGATTTTTTTAACAATTTCTATTATAACAAGTTAGCCATGAACAAATGACAGATAGAGATTATTCAGTAATAATTAGCAGCTTGTCATTTAACAAACTTCTTTGAGATTGTGTAGTGTTTATTAATTTGAAAACACTTAAATACTGTTTGAAATGAACTTTCCTGTTGAGGAATTAACAGACATGATATGAGTACTGGAAGAATGTATGAAAAATTGTTTATTATAACAAAGAATTTACAAAGAGAGATATTTCGCACGAAGACAACCCGAGAAAATAATGTTGGAAAGGTTAGTAGATCGTTTTAATCGTACGGGTTCAGTAGTTTATGAAAAAAGGAAAGGACAAAACCTGTACTTAATCAGGAAAATGAATTTAACGTGATGCTTGAACTTGAAGTTACGCATAATCCACATGTTCGTACACGTGAAATCTCGCCTCAGCATGATATGAGTGACAGGTCCGTCCGAAGAATACTGCGTAAAAATAAGATGCATCCATACCATATCCAGTTGTATCAAGAGTTACTCAAAGATGACTATCCCAAAAGGGTTGCTTTTTGTGAATGGACTCAATAACAAATCCACAATCAGGCGGATTTCTGTGATTTTGTCCTCTTTGGAGATGAAGCCACGTTTCATAAAAATGGAACTGTGAATAGACACAATTTCCATTGTTATTCGGCATGCAATCCCCATCTTATAGCAACTGATAGTCAAACTAGGTGGTCTTGGAATGTTTGGGGTGGTATAGTTGGAGATCACGTAATGTGGTTGTTACACGATGGAGCTCCGGTACATCACACTAGATTAATTAATAATCATCTTAATACCCATTTACCTGGAAGATGGGTGGGAAGACGAGGACCCATTGCATGGCCTGCTCATTCACCAGAGTTAAGTAAAATTGACTTCTTCACACAAGATGATAAGAAGAATAGAATACGAAAAGCATTCCAGAGTATTAATGTAGAAATGTTAAGAAATGTCAGTTGAAAATTTGAAGATCCACTACAATGCTGTATTCATGTTTTCGGTGGACATTTTGAACATTTATTATGCAATTAATTAATTTTATAAGAATTTTGTCTTAATAGCCAACGTTTTTTTAATTTTTTATAATAATTTGTCACACTTTTATTTGTTCACGGCTAACTTGTTATAATAGAAATTTTAAAAAATCTCTGTCTGTTATTAAATTGAAAATATCTCAGAAATTAACGATTTTAGCTATAGGGAGTGCTTACTGGAAATGAAAGAACATAAAGTGTATTTTCACTTTTTAAAATAAATTACAGGGTGATTCATTTGAAAAATTGACAAAATCATGTGTTCGAGTTTTGGCTCGCTCTATATCCAATTGGTGCAATAATAAAGAAATAGCACTTTCTCATAACACTGTACCAATGTCAAAAAGTTATTCCTGGAAAAAATTATTGTTAGGTTGTTCTGTCTAGGGTATACAGGACGTTATACAATTCACCATAACTTTTAAAATACCCTGTATAACGTAATAAAATCCTATATTGGAAGTATGGGGGAGATGAGCTTAATCTAAATTTGAAATAATATATAGGGTGTCCCACTTTAAAAAAAGTATGTTTGGTTCACCCTCGTCATATGTAACACCCTGTAAACACGAAAATAATTTTATAATGTGAAGTTTGAAGTTGCCTATAATTTTTGTAAATAACTTTTTTGATATCTCCTTTAATAACGGATAAATCGTACTTCGATGCAGTAATGCCGCACCCTGTATATTTGTATCCATTTGTGTATAGGTTAATTTTAATTTAAGAACTGTAAATTTGTCATTAAAAAGGAAAACATAAATAGGTTGCTGTGACGGCCCAGTGCAATAACGTCAAAAAATTTTTGTTGATAGAACTTGTTTTTTTGATTGTGTAGTAAGAAGAAAGAAATTTTTTTGCAAGAAAGTTTTTGTGAAGTAATTTTTACCCATCAAAATGTGTCAAAATATTGTCTCAGGTAAATCAATTCTCTCAAGATACAGATAAGTACATACTCTTCACATTTTTATCAAAGGTTTGAAAGTATAAATTCTACGCAAAATTGACAGTCGTCAATATACAGGGAAAAAGTATAAATAGAAAAAATCTGAAAATTTGGCTACTTACTAAAGTCGATGGGAGACATCCATCTAAAGTATTCTCAAGATTACAGCACTTCTGGTTATACCGGAAGTGGATATTAGCTTGCTTATTTTAAATGGGACACCCAGTATATTGTATTTTTAGATTCTATGTCCAATTCTTGGCATACTTAATGTTTAATGTTGTATACCTAACTATCCGTTTTTGACATATGCTAAGTTTTCAATAAAAAATCACAGTTGCATCGCTCAACAAACTTGCCTATACTGTCCAAACGGCAAATTATTTTGCAGTGAAACTCTGGACTTTTGTAAACAAAGGACTGTTTTAGTTCACTAACAACGCGCATTGACGTATTTGTATACAGAGTGATTGAAAAACAATAATGAACTTGGCGCCCAAAAAAATAGAAAAAGTCAATTTTTTTAAATTGGAATCCATACTTTTTGCATCGTATTTGGGTTTAGCACCACAAATAATTATGATTAATTTAAATGCCTATATCTAAATTAACCCATTTGATTTTATTGGAGCTGGTAATGCTTTTGCCAACCAGTCATCATGGAAACTATGGAAATATCCCAATGACATTAGTTTTGGGAACTGAAAATACGCCGTCACGACCCGGATATTCAAATGAAGATTATTTAAATTTGTTTATTATTTACGGAGAATGTAATAAAGTGGTGAATAGAACATGTGTGACGTTTGTTGCACGTTATTCAGAAAAAAAGAATCCATCAAATTGTTGAAAATTTTAAAAATACCGGTTCCGTAAAAAGAAAAATTGTTAAAGCTAAACCGATTCTTAACAATGAAAATATGGAAATTGCAATTTTGGGTTAGGTTGTTGCAAATCCAATGATGTCAATAAGACAGGTTTCGATAAACTCAGGAGTATCAAAAAGTTCAATTAATAGGATTCTGAAAAAGTATAAGTTTCATCCTTTCGCATTTTCCCTAGTGCAACATTTAAAAGAAGAAGAGTGCTTATAGTGAATTTATACTTACAAATCACTACGGAAATGAACGATTTTTGAATAACATAATTTTGAATGACGAAGCGAAATTCATTAAAAATGGCATGCTTAATCGACATAATTCGCACTATTGAAGTGACTCAAACCCTCATGCTCTTAGGGAACGATACTTCCAAATAAACTGGAATTTTAATGTTTATTGCGCAGTAAGGAACGATCAAATTGTTATGATCCGTTTCTATGACGAAAATTTGAACGTTAAGTTCTATCAAACTGTAAAAGTTCAGAAATGAATATGTCCTATGTTCCTACATGTAAAGGATATTTAGCAATACTGTAAGAGTTGGAAACTGAGTATCTGGATAATTTACCTCTGGCCGATATAGCTCAAGTGCTATACCAACATTATGGTGCCTCACAAAGGCCATATTGTAAACACTTCCCTACAGCATACATGTGAGGACCATTGAATAGATTTTCAATAGACACTGCGTTCACCAGACTTGTCGGTTTTAGAGTTTTTGTATGGAGTGCCATAAAGGGTGAAGTATACAACACTCCTTTAACAACGAAGAAAAGCTGTATGGAGAGAATACAAAACGCATTTCGTGAGTCCAAATTCAATAAGAGCGGTAACCCACGAGCAACTGATCCGAAGGTGCGAAAAGTGTCACGAAGTTCAAGGGCGCAATTTCGAACATTTAATTAAATGATTTTTTTTTAATTTCTAGTTTTTATCAAGTTCACATTCGTTCACAATATTTTCATTGTTAACTATTTTTCTTTTAACGGAATCAGTATTTTTAAAATTTTCAACAATTTGCTTCAGGGCTTTCGGTGATGGCTTCTTTTTTCTAATTCATTATTGTTTTTCAATCACACTGTATACAAATACGTCATTGCGCGTTGTTAGTGAACTATGTTTTAGTCATTTGTTTACAATAGTTCAGAGCTTCACTGCAGAATAATTTTTCGTTTGGACAGTATAGCAACTTTGTTGGGCGATGCAACTGTCATTTTTTAATGAAAACTTGGAATATCTCAAAAACGGCTACAGTTAGGTATATGACATAAAACATAAAGTATGCCTAGAATCCAAAAATACAACAATATACAGAGTGTCCCATTTAAAATAAGCAAGCTAATATCCACTTCCGGTATAACCGGAAGTGCTTTAATCTTGAGAATATTTTAGATGGATGTCCCACATCGACTTTAGTAAGTAGCCAAATTTTCCGATTTTCCCTTATACTTTTGCCATATCGATCGATGTCGTTCGTAGTGGGACACCCTTGTAGTACATAAGTAAATATATGGATCACTTCAACTAGCAAAAGTTCTACCTCGCTCACATATAAATTCGGGAATTATTATCAATTTCATTTGAACTATGTTTGTGCTCGCAAAATGTGTATTATCGCGTTTGGATTTTATCGTGCCGGTCTATATTAATTGCGGTGTATTTATGACTAGCCAAAATTAGTTGTTTGTTATTAGTATAGTTATTAGATTGTTAGATAATTATTAGTGTAACACTTTGACTGCTACGCTATGTTTAAAGAGATATACTCTTAGGCCAAGTATCTATAATGTTTTGTTCACGTTAACTGAAGTGGCTAAATGAATTAAAAATATTACAAAATAAAGCTATGTGTTGAAAAATATTTCTTTTTCATTATTTTTGAGCATTTTAAGGTGTGATATACTTATTGGCTCACATGGCCTATTGATTACATTTTACTAAAATTGACATGAGAGCCACGTGAGCCACCTGTGGTTCACGAAATAAATGGGTCAGAAATATGCAGATCAGTTAGAAAGACAATTGAAAAATTACAGAAAATGAATGTGTATGTGGAATGGATTCAATTAATTTCAGCATTATTTCTGCAAGAATGCAGAATGCTTATCGAGACATTAAAAACGTATCACATTCCGAATATTTCGTTTTGACTCTTTTTGTTCTTTTTGCCGCACTTTATCGTCCCTCTGCTTCTCTGAGCCGCTTATAACAACCGGTGCATCTACGTCTGGCTGCCCTTGCAGGACCTTCCATTGACACAATTCGATGGTCTTCGTCGGGAGTTATGGAGGCAGGTGGGTTGTAATAAGCTTGTTACCAGAAATTCACGAAACTTAACAGTTTTCATGGCAGAGCTTTGATCTTTATTGGTCATATTATATAACACCAGACCTGTACCGCTTGATAGTTCTTCAAAGTGTTGTTGAGTATGAGCTCATTTGATCAGAGACATCAATAAACTATTTTGCTTTATTATAAGCAAGCACAACATCGGGCTTCTTAATTTTGTGTCCCCTTTTGGCAATAGTTATCATGTTATTTTTGTATTCGTAGTTACCTTCAAAACTGGACGTTTGTCCTGTCATTTTATTATAGTTATATTGTCAGCCTGTGACGAAGTTAACTCCCCCTTCTTTAGTTTTTTTTTGTTGGTAGATCTTTACGATTGGTTCTCAAGGTACCCACTAAATGGGTGGAAGATTCCAATAATTTTGGCAACAAATACGCTTGTGTACCAGTTGCCAGTGTAAAGTGTTCGGTCTGAGTTCAAAAGAGAATTAATTAGTTCAAGCACAACTCTTTGTGGAACACTAGTACCAGTTGTAGCTGATTTTCCGCCATATACCTTCCATGTATATCCATTGGTCAGACATAGAAGATTTTTACCCCATAACGGTGTCTTATTGGATACATATTGCCGAAAAATTAAACGCCCTCTAAAAGGTATTATTGTTTCATCTATGCAAATATCTTCCTGGGGTGTGATTGCATTTTGAAACTTGGGTAATAGTAGTTATATAAGTGGTTGAACTTAATTAAGGCTATCTCCTTCAACAGCGGTTTCATTGTCGGCAGCATGAAACATTCTTAGTAAGATCTCAAACCTGTTTAAGGACCATTACTTTACTAACACTGTTGGAATAAAGTAAATTAGAACTCCAAGAAGGGGCCTGAGTGGGAATTATTACTAATCTTGATCAATATTAACATTTTCGTTAACCGCATTTGCTTCTTCATCACTCTCTTCTAAATCACTTTCAATAAACTTCTGGGTTTTTGTTCTTTCATATACTACATCAGGAATATACTCGGAGTCACATGTAAAAATGGTATAGTAATTCAGACAGTAATGAAGAATTTACGAACACTCCACCAGATTTCCCAGAAGTAGCTAGCAATGCTTCTCTAAATTTGTTACCTTCAAGTCAAGACAACGGTATGAAAAGTACTATGAATTGTTTAACAACTGGAAAAAAAATTCCTATATTCGTTAAGTTTCTTATTAAATTCTGTCTGCATTTATAAAATTAAAAATTTTTGTTATATTTTCCTATTTTTTGTTTTTTTTTGGTGGGTGAAAAACAATTGTGTATCACACATGCAGAAAACGCTTCAGCCGCCCGTAGCTAATAGCCGCGGGCTGCTAAATGTTATTTTCTGCCCTTATGACACAATATACTATTTCACTACTAACCTGAGAAATCGCCATTATTTACCCCATTCCTTTAATGAGAAATAATATTTCCCTCTCTAGGTTAACAATGAAAAAAACACCTAGGTAAATAATGATCTTTTTGTTTCATAAAAACAGAACGTTTTTGGTTAATAATGAATTACAGCATGTCATTTTGTCAGTTTTACATTGTCTTTATCAGTTTCACACATAATGTCTACCTGATATTTTGAAAATAAATATAAAATAATATAATAACATTCAAAATCTAATTCAATCAAATGACAATTTTAACAGTCAAGTAGTAAAAAAATTCTATATACACCTCGGTTGAAAAGGCCATTATAAACCACGCACATTAAATTCTTCATCGCTACGCTACTCAGGATTTAAAATAGCTCGGTTAATAATGGCTCACTTCTCAACCTCGGTGTATAATATGCTATTATCCACAATTAGTTTGCAACATACCGCTTTTCTAACCCTTTAAAGATTGAAAAGTGAATGATTCTACGGGTCAGTAATAACAAAAAAAGGAGACAGTAATAAGATGAAGCGGTCAGTAATGGACCACTTTCCAACCTGTGGGGGAGCTACTATCGATTTAAACTATCAATGTCAAATTGACAACTTGCGAATTTTAATAAAGGCTCAAGAGTATGTAACCATTTTTTCCAACTTGCGTAGATGGTGAGTGAACGCAAGCAATAGGTGTAAAAACACAGCACGTTTTCTTGAATAAGCACATTTAATAAGTGAATTATTGGTAACATGTAATGACAAAACCAATAGAAAAGTAGTAAGCATAACATTTATGGCTTCTATGAGTAAAAATTAAAAGTCGCATTGTCAAGACCTTCAATATTAAACAAGAAGCCTTGATGAATGTGTTCCAACATTTTTTGATTTGAACTGTATAATGTTGCTTGTTCTTTAATTGTGAATAAAATCGTATACAAACCTCGGCAAAAGCACTATTCCCCTGTCTCGAGAACTATACTTCTCTCGACGTAAATGGAACTCTTTCCGCCTCGGTATGTAATATACTATTTCTATTAAGTTTGTCTAATTAGTTTGCGTGTTAGTTATGTGTTAGTCAATAGCAAACTTCGATTAATAGAACAAAATACAAATGACGAAATGTCACTTTTATAAGCAACTGACATAAAATTGATAACAAAACATGCAAAGTTAGCAGCGTTGTTGAAATTTTAAACATCCATTTTATTATCATTTACATTAACAATAAATTTACAATTATAGTTTTGACAAATATTGAATTTTTCAAACCCAGAACGAGTATTATCTGGAGATTCTGTTGAAGTATGTATTGCCAGTATATTGTTGGCAGGAATCATTCTTTTTTAGATTTCAATTTTGTTTTCAATTGATTTTTCCACGTAACCTTCGACAACTGCACTGAACTTCCATCCTCCATGTGTTTCAGAGCTAAAATAACGCCTCCTGCAATCAAAACCATCGTAGCTGCACAGCGCCGGAAAGAATGGCCACCACCAATGGAGTGGTAACCAGCGTTAAATGCACTACATTTGCGGTTTCGATAAATTAGGAATAGACGCGTAACAATATTGTACTTTCAGTCAGAGGCAGAAGCCCATCACATGGACAAGTACCCTATATTCCTAAATTGTAATAACCTTACATAACAACCAATGGAAATCAGAAGCTTGAATAATAAATTATTCAATTTTCTCTTTGGTCAGAATTTTAGCTCTTTTCGGAACATAACGCTCATTTATGGAAAAGCAATTACGTTATAAAATCTACAAAACAAAATCATGGTCTCTTAACACTACTACCTGCAAACTTGTTTATTTTCTCGTAATTCCAAGCAACTTTAATCATGGACCATTTCGACCCCAAGATAGTAGGGTTAAATTTTTTAGATAGATGATAAATCGAGTTTGATACATTCATTTTAGGAATAAAACAAAGAGCGAGTACGATCAACATGTGACAGATCGCTTAATGCATTTTTATTGTTATATCTCAATCCACAACTGACTAGATATTATTTATGAATTTGTTGTTATTAAATTTACATAAAATTTACGTTTAATGTTGTTTAAAGATGAGTAACAAATAAAATTTATTACATTATACGCAAGGTAACGGTTTTTACTTGCTCTGGGAGATTACAGGCTGGCCTTACGGCACGCCAGTAATCTTCTCTCGCCAGTAAAATCCTCTTTACCATGCTAATAATGTAATAGTTATTTATGTATTAAGAGCATAATGAGTTTTTTATGGTCAGATACGCTATTTCTAGCGCGAAGGTTAGAAAAACGCCGTCAGACCATGAAAACCAGTTATACCCGCAAAGTATACACAATTTTATGCACGATTAATATATTGAATCTTTAAATTGAGTTATAACGTTGTTTTCAAAAGGAACATTTTTCTCGTTTATGATAGTAGGTACTACTGCGTTTACATGAAAACGAGTACAAAAGCAGGCGTGACAAATTGATAATTCACTTGACGTTTTGGTTTAGTTAGTTTTAAACGCAATAACTGACGACATATTACCAAAAATAAGAAGAATGAAATTGTCGAATTGTAACCTAGTATAAACATGACTAGTTGTAATAATTGCGTTGTAAATATGTTCAAATAAACTCATGGTTTTGTGCCTATTGTTTCCAATTTTTGACGTTGCATTATAGTCCGCTGGGTCATAATTACGTCCGCGGGTTGTAAAAAGACGGTTACATCAAATAAATTTGGTTATAATTATCATATTATAATGTAATCGTGCATAAAATACTATTAAATATGTTTTAACGTAGGAAACATTATTTATTTGCTATTGTCAAATCAGTTTTATCATCCTCGCACACGCTTGTAGGGAAGTGATCATTTTTGAAATTGAAATAATACGTTTTTTGGGGGAGGAGTGCAAAAAAGTAGCCCGTATCATTTTTCTCCCCACTTAGAAATCTTAGAATCTATTAAACAGATAGAAATGAAATTTTGGGAATATATTTTTGCTGTATTCTAAAAAACTTTAGTGTACAGGTTGTTTTTTTATTAATCAGACAATTACAACAAAGATACAGAATGTAAAAATAATTTTAGACGATTTCTTGTAGAAAATTGAGGGTGGTCTTTCATATAAAAATCTTTCCTCTGAGCCTTCTCCGATGACTTAAGCGCCTTCAAAGGGGAAGGAAACAATGGTTTTCATTTCTTTTCTCAAAATTAAATAAACACATAAATAAAACTTGATGGAAGTTTTACTATTAAGAAAAGGTAACTTATGAGTGATGTTGCACTTCTCCCCTATTATAGAAGGGGATGATATAAGCAACCCCTATGATATTTATTGTTATAAGTTTTTAACTGCACGAAAAAGGATGAAAAACATAAGTTGGTAGGCTTAATTTGTTTCGAAAGTTTATCGACTATTTAGATTTTGCCGTAAAACTAATAGTTTTTGAGTAATAAAATAAAATACACCAACATGATGGCCAACGTTATTTCTTGTCAAAAATTAAGGGAGGTCGTTCATACAAAAATGTTTTCTCTGAGTCCCTTTCGGTGACTTAAGCGCCTTAAAAGGCGAAGGAAAAAAAAGAGAAATAAAGCTTGGTGTATGTTTTACTATAAAGAAAGGTAACTTATGAAAGTTGTTGCATTTCTACCCTATTACAGAAGGGGATGAAATAAGCAATCCTTATAATATTTCTTATTACAAGTTTTTAACTGCAGAAAAAAGATAAAGAAATAGTGGTTGATTGTTTAGTTTATTTCAAAAGTTTTTCGATTCTTTAGACTTTGCCGTGAAACTAATAGTTTTCGAGTAATAAAATAAAATACACCCTCACATGTATCCCAATTTTTATCTTCATTAAACTAAACTAG
This sequence comes from Vesta saturnalis, assembly GCA_036346205.1. Taxonomy (NCBI): domain Eukaryota; kingdom Metazoa; phylum Arthropoda; class Insecta; order Coleoptera; family Lampyridae; genus Vesta; species Vesta saturnalis. The sequence continues at coordinate 193,575 of JARFJB010001972.1, forward strand.
TATAAGCTATCAATAAACTGAACACCAATTTTAATCAATCTTGTACTTTCAACAATATGTTGACACTGCAGGACAGAAACCTACAGAATTGTTTAGTTTATTAAAAATAAAAATACCCTTACATGTGTTGGTGTATGTTGTTTTATGACTGGGAAGCTATTAGTTTAACGGCAAACTCTAAAGAGTCAAAAAACTCTCCAGATAAATCAGGCAAACCAACCCATATTTTTTTATTATCATTTGTTTTTGCTGTTAAAAACTTATAATAAAAAATGTCAGAGGAGTTGCTTAAGGGATAAGAAACCACCTTATAAAATTTTTCGCCATCATTTTTAAACACCATGTATATAAACACAATAGTGAAATTGAATTTTTTTTTGTTTTATGGCCAAATACCTCTGAAGCTATTAAACCAAGTAATGGATGTATTTTTGTGTTATTAAACGTAAACTGTTTAACAAACTTTTATGTACAGGATGTTTTCAAAAAGATTACTAGTCACTCGTAATTTCATACATGTTGTCCAAACGTACATTATCGTTAATATATAAACGCTTTACAATACTGTTTATTCCTGGCAACATATATTCTTTATCTACAGGGTGAGCAAATAAATAATAATTTTTAAATACTTTATCGCCAATCAACAAAATATGCTTTACCATTAAATTGTAATACCAACTTCTTTAAACTATATGTGGGAAGTACTGGGTCAGATCATTTGTCTCAATTCTTTCTTATTTTTATAGGAATTAGGTGAACCCATTCAGATGATAAAATCAAAAGTTTCATGAATGTGTGTTTTTTTTTTTAATTCCAAACTAAAATGCAATTTTGCAACGCATATTAACGCATCTAGAAGAATTTTTTTTAAATGAATAATACAGCAAAATGCATTACTCACGACGTAAATACCTAATAATGGTTTGTATGGGAATGAAACGAAAATGTGATGTACAAGTACTGTAGTTGACATTTGTCTAAGCCAAACGCTTGCTACGCTTTTACGATCCTAAATCCAATAAAGCTCATGTTGTTAAATAAAGAATAGTAAGAAATTAACTCAACACATTATTGCTTATAGGTACACACCAGTGCCGTAATCCAAGTGATTTAGGTGGCCACTTAAACATTTTCTTAACTTCGCGCAACAACTTTCCCAACTTGTGGCTTTCTCCAACGTATGTTATTTAAAATATATTCTAGTAAGCTACAAATTCTTAGACTGCTACACGGCAATTGATGGTTATTTCTTTGGACAGGAAAAGTTCGTCATCGTTAGTACCAAGCCACTAAGTAGTTTGCCGTTCTTTGCCAATCACAAACCTTTTTATTTATTGAACATGTTTGTCAACCAGTATTTTTAAAGCCGAGCTGTCAGTACAGACTGTTATGGAGCGCACTAATGATTAGTTTCAAGGCTGCCTGAAGCATTTGTCACAATAGGATGTAAGTAGGGCTGGATCACTCGAGCTGGTAATGTAATAGATACGTCACTAATATGAAAAACATGCATGTCCCACTAACAACTCAATGTGACAAACAATAAAGACTGACAAATTGAAATAACATAATTTTGATCACATCAAAGGTGTAGTGATAAAACAATGAATGACAATAGCAATCCAACATATACAGGGTTTTCCACGGTAGGCGTTCGTTAGAAGTTTATGTGGTTAGAAACAATTTAGAAATCTCAATTTTTGGAGTTAAGGGTTATTTAAGATTTTCTTTCATTCTAAAATATTTTCAAGGTCATGTTACTTCCGGTTATGCCGGAAGTCGCCACTAACTTCCTTATTTTAAATGGAACACCCTGTATATTATTTTATTTTTGGATTCTTGTCAAAATTTTAGGATAAGTCTTATAAGGGTTTCCTATACCTTTTTACAACTGTTTCTTAGACATCTTGATTTTTTCAAAAATTTTGAAAGATGTAACCCTATTCTCAACCGTGCTTGTCTTACTTATTTTTGACTGATGGAAAGTGCTTCTGGAGTAGACAGAAGCATAAGAACTATACTTTTGAAATACTCATTGACAATTGATTTATTGCATACATGGTGTTCAAAATTTGATGAACTATTAAACAATTTTCAAAGTTGAAAAACTTTGTTAATTCAAATGTGACACCCTGTATATTATTGGATGAATAGATGCAGCATTTAGTTATGCATTGTTTGGCTATAACATTAACTATACCTATTGTTATCGACAATTCTCTTGTTAATTAATATTTTCTACTTTAATGTGATTTTTGACAGAAACTGAAATGTTTTTCAAAAATAAAATGAACTTAATTCAAACTACACAAATTCTATTTTATTAAAACAATGAAATAAAACAAGAAGATAACAAAATTGAGAGCATAATAACAAATGAAAAACATAAAACAATTATTTGAACATAACTAGAAGAAAAGTGATAAAAAAGATAAAATGAATCATCACAAATGTTCCACATGACCGCCAATTTGATTTAAGCATTTTATAACTCTATCATATACTCCTTGCGAAATAGATCGCCGAATTTCGTGTGGACACATACTATTGAATGCATTGTGAACACGATTTAGCAGGCTCACATTCCATTAATATAAGTAATTTGATTGTAATCTCATTATATTTAGAATTTACATCAGTTCTACATACATAAAGACAAAATTTGCATCGATTGGGGCTTGAACCTTGGTGGCGCAGTTGGTTAGCGCGGTACTCTAGCAAAGTACAGGTCGTAGGTTCAAATCCTACTCGAGGTAAACTTTTTATTTATGTATTTAATAAAATTAATAATAATTTTTAATTACATATTTACCTTTGAACTTATTCGTTCATAACAAAAACTTATAATAACTTAATATTGTCAAGTTGCTTTGGTATGTGTGAATCCTTGCGATATTGCAGGCTCACATTCCATTAATATAAGTAATTTGATTGTAATCTCATTATATTTAGAATTTACATCAGTTCTACATACATAGACAAAATTTGCATCGATTGGGGCTTGAACCTTGGTGGCGCAGTTGGTTAGCGCGGTACTCTAGCAAAGTACAGGTCGTAGGTTCAAATCCTACTCGAGGTAAACTTTTATTTATGTATTTAATAAAATTAATAATAATTTTTAATTACATATTTACCTTTGAACTTATTCGTTCATAACAAAAACTTATAATAACTTAATATTGTCAAGTTGCTTTGGTATGTGTGAATCCTTGCGATATTGCAGGCTCACATTCCATTAATATAAGTAATTTGATTGTAATCTCATTATATTTAGAATTTACATCAGTTCTACATACATAAAGACAAAATTTGCATCGATTGGGGCTTGAACCTTGGTGGCGCAGTTGGTTAGCGCGGTACTCTAGCAAAGTACAGGTCGTAGGTTCAAATCCTACTCGAGGTAAACTTTTTATTTATGTATTTAATAAAATTAATAATAATTTTTAATCTAATATACCCGGTGATTCAGGAGGAAATGGAAATATTTTAAGGACATGTCCAGTAGGCCAAAATAAGCTCATGTGTTTTAGTCCGATTATTGTTTGTTTCAGAGATATTTTGATTAATTGTAATTTAAAAACTGAAGAAATATTTATTAGAAAACTAAAAAAGAAAACAAATAATATAAACAAATAGCATTAATTCATAACAAATTTTCGGAAACATCACCTTCCACTTCGATACGCTTATTTGCTCGTTTATAAGTTGATCGATTAGCGAGTTTTAGCGGACGATCATTCACTCTAATGAACGCTGCAGCATTAAGAATGCGATCTAGTAACATATCCCTTGCGTCCACTTTCCTAGCATAAACAAACGACTTCATCCATCCCCAAACACAAAACTCTCGGTGATCTCGGAGCCCAAGGGTGCGGGCCCTATATACCAATCCAGCGATCGCTGCAATGGGAATTCCGAAAATTTTTAACATTATTTAATAAATGAGGAATTTAAATTGAAATGCAATACGCCCCGTACTTATCTCTGGATTATTGTCTATAACATCCATAATATCTCCTTCAACTCCCAAACCGAGCCCGTGCTGTTTTTCAGAAACAATACTTGCACTTGGAAACATCAGTTTCGCCAGTACGTCTAAAAACAGTTTGAAACACTTGCCTGTTAGAAACTCCTCGATTTGGAAAGCGACGTCGATACTCCTCTACTGTACTGTACTGTACCATTGCAAAAACTATAAACAAAAATTATATCTGCATATGCTTTATGATTAAATTTATTAGACATTTTGACAATCTTATAAAATGCCAGTTTTTAAGATACTTGCCTACTATGTGTTTCAACTTAATTAACCTTTTATTATTCTTTTTTTAGTTTTGTAATAAATATTTCCTGTTTTGAAATTACAATTACTCAAGGTATCTCTGAAACAAACAAAAATCGGACTATATTTTGGCCTCCTGGACAAAATATTTTCATTTCCTCCGGAATCACCCGGTACTATATACAATCAGCGAGTTTCGTTGCTTATCGGGTGAAACTAAAAGTTATGAAAATTTAATGAGTAAGTAGCCTAACGGTCCTTGATCGTCATTATTCATTATAATTCGTTTGTTTTTGAAGATCTCTCAACTTTCATAGCAAGTTCTTGCTTATTACTAACATGTTTGATCAAAGATACCTTATTTACATGATTTTTATTGAACGTATATAGGACTACGGCAAACTTGTGCCAACGTTTGTGTTTGATATGTACTAGATCAATTAATTTTGATAGGTCGTTTAGTTTGCTCTACATATATTTGTTCACAATTTTTACAATTAATTTTATAAATTCCCAACCTATCATGCTTATCCACTTTATTCTTTGGATCAAGAGCCTAAAAGAGTTTGCAAACTATTATCTGAAGTAGTGACTGTTTTCAAATTAATGTTGGAAAACGTTTTATATAGAGCTTTTGTATAGGCAGGACATTTTGATAATTTTACATACCTTGTTTCTATTTGTTCTCTAGCGTTACCTAAGGTAGTTATATTCTTAACCCTCATCTATATTCATATTTACTTCATCTAACAACGCATTATTTATAGCAATTTCTTTAATAGTGAGCAATTCTTTATTATAATTTTGATCTGTAAGAAGCAAATTAAGCAATATTTAAACCAAAAAATTAAAATCCGCGAGTTAAATAAGGCAAATCGAGTTTTAAGTCTGTTTCAAATTTACCTATGAATATATTGACCATGAACGGAGATAAGCTATTACCCATTGTAGTATCATGTTCTTGCTTGAAAAATTGGTTGAGTTTGAAAAAAAGTTTATTTCATACACAACTGCTACTTCTACTTCTACATCGTCCACATAGTTTGATTTAAAACATCTTCTAAATAAACTAAAGTTCTATCTCTTAGAACGCTCGGAAACAGTAAACAAACGTCGAATGAGTTTAAAACTTCATCTCCATGTTCTCAATTTTATCACACGAACTTGAAAAACTAAAGTGGGCTGTTGGTAGAAGGAATTATGAAATTTACTAGAAAACCTTTTAGACAGCAGAGAAGTGGGTGCATTAACATCAGAAACAATGGGTCACATAGCATTAACTGGTTTATGAATCTTAGGCAAGAAATATATTCTAGGTAGTACTAAATTGGGTACTGTTAGTGGAAACCTAAGAGTGTCATCCATAACTCTTTCGCATTCTAATAAAACCTTCCTAGTTGAAGTAATCATTTGTGGAAGAGGATCTCTGGTAATAACTGAATAAGAAACTGAATCTAAGAGTTCTCTGACTGAAGTAAAATAATTCTCTTAGTTTACAATGACTACTTGATTGCCTTTATCTGATTTGAGATAAAAACAATTATTATTTTTGAGATCTTTACAATTCGAAGTTCTGAATGACTTAAATTAAATATTGACACACGAGTTTTGCCAATGTATCAAGGGGTAGAGGGGTTTTATGTGCAATTTTTATTTACTTGAGCAAAGAGTAATACATATTTGTCTTTGTTGGTTCGCATTCCTTGGATTTGGATTTTTCTAAATAATAGTGATAGGTGCGTGTGCGTGTGCGTTAGCGTGTGCGTGTGCGCGTCGTGTGTGTGTGCGTGAACGTGAACGTGAGCGTGAGCCTGTGCGTGTGCGTATGCGTGTGCGTGTGCTTGTATGTGTGCGTGTGTGTGTGCGTGCGCGTACGTGTGCGTGTGTGTGCAGGTGAGTGCGTGTATATGTATACTTTCTAGAAGTGTATGCGCGCGTGTGCGTGTGTGCGTGTGTGCGTGTGTGCATATGTGCGTGTGTGCGTGTGTGCGTGTGTGTGTGTGCGTGTGTGCATGTGTGCGTGTGTGCGTGTCCGTGTGTGTGTGGTGTGTGTGCGTGTGTGCGTGTGTGTGTGTGCGTGTGTCGTGTGTGGTGTGTGCTGTGTGCGTGAGTGCGTGTGTTGCGTGTGTGCATGTGTGCGTGTGTGCGTGTGTGTGTACGTGGATGCGTGTGCGCGTGTGTGCGTGTATGCGTGTATGCGTGTGTGCATGTATGCGTGTGTGTGTCTGTGTGTGTGTGTGTGTGTGTGTGTGTGTGTGTGTGTGTGTGTGTGTGGGTGTGCGTGTGCGTGTGCATGTGCGTGTGCGTCTACGTGTGCGTGTGCGTTTGCGTGTGCGTGTGAGTGTGCGTGTGGGTGTGCGTGTGCGTGTGCGTGTATATGTATACTTTCTAGAAGAAACTATAGAAGGCAGAACATTGATAATTGATATTTATAGTTTCTGTCAAATTTGTAGATCATTGAAACAAATTCAGTGTTGTGTCCTGAAAATTGAGGGTGGTTTGGACTAGTCAAATGGCACTTCTATAAAGATTTTGATTAAAGTTTATGTATGATTATAAAAAGAATTCCCCTGTAACTTGCTATATTCGGTATGTGTGGGAAAATTCATATAACAGTGGTTAATCACGTTTTGTTGCAATAGAAAAACAGCTGCAACAATTTTGATCTAAACTGGCATTGGAACGCCTAGTAGCGTCACTTATAACACTCTATGAACAATTTAGCTGAAGTAGACCATTAGTTTTAACTTGTGATATCTAATGCCTATTGGTCTTAGTACTTTTTAAAAACGACGTTGGTATCGTATGAGAAATTGGTGTGGCAACACTGTTTGCAGTGAAGTGAATATTCTTTGGTTTTACCCACTGCACATACTTATAAACTAAGTGAATAAAAAGGATTACTTACAATATCCATTTGTGATTTTTTAACGACGGTAATGGTATAAAGAGGGTGATTCAAACAAGGCAATATTGCCAGATATTTGAAAATTGCTACACCTTCGTAGTGATTATATTTAACTGAAAAAAATATTTTCGCCAGGGCAAAAACTACAGCTCGCTTAATTCGATTGAATTTTTGTTTGAACCAGAGTTTTCGTTTTAATTTAAATATTATTGTAAGTTTGTGAGTATAAAAACTAAATTCACTTAATAGAGGGTAGGTCATTGAAAGCCTAGCCTTCATTAAATCAAGATGTAATTAGAAAATTAACTTTGGAGAAACAGTTTGCTTTTCCTAAAACACTATTGTAGTGATTACCGCAAAATTTATTGTCAAATCGACCTTGGTCTGAAAAATGTATACTTATAAAGTCTTCAGGAAACCCTAACACATACTTCTTACATCAAAATAGGAAGATTTAACGAAACTCTTTATACAAGAGCGTTTCTCTAAAATGTATTTAAAAGTGATTTATTTTTTAATAACAAGAAATCAGAGCATGTGGTTAAAAATTTCTCATCCACGTCTAAAGGAGATCTGATTTTTTTAACGGATTGACGTTGGTCCGTAAGAATTTTTCCACAGATAGATCTTATTGATGATTCAATCCACGAGTAACCAATAAAGTAAATAAAGTCATTGTAATGTAAAGAATTACGAGTGTTCCATAGAATTCATTTAATATTCTATACGTCTACATTGAATATTACTTCCCAAAAGAGTGTAAAGGTATTAGACCTAACGTTAGAGAGGATTTAATTAAATTAATTTTGAAGCTAGTAAAAAGAAATTCTACGAAATGTTAAGGCCGGTTAGATTTGTATCAGTAATATAGTAATATAAAATTTCATCTCTTATACTTATTCATCTTGCCTAATAAGTGTTTATAACAACAATTACATTGATTAGCATAATAGTACTCCGTATTACTCGATAGCCTATAATAAACACTCAAAGGATTGACGATGTTTATACATATAAGCATAAATGGTTAGATGTAATTTTCTAAAGGGATCGGGAGGATTCTAAAGCAAGAAATTTCTACACATCTCTGCAAAATTTCAAAGGGTTATTAAGTTAGCTGGTAACTTACATTTACCTTCGTTATACTTTTTGTTGTTATATACTTACAAAGGCGTTCCAAAGTAGAAGATTTGTAACTATGCGAAATATATTTAGGTAAAGCTCTATAAATTCTTTGAAGAGTATACTTTGTACGATAACATATAAGAGCAATTGACATTTCTACTTTTAAAAGTTTTGCTTAAAGGTAAACTAAGTTTAATTAAAAACAACTAACAATAAGTATACCAAAACAGTTATAAGTACGGCAGTACCCAACTAGTGACGTACTTAATTACTATTCAAATAAATGCATTCATTATGGTAAAACTAAGCTAAGATGGGGTAGCACGAGTATTGTAGTCTAAACGCATTTTTCCAAAAAGGAAAAAGTAGCCAGAAAGAATTCCTTACATTTTTTTTTACATTTCTTTTATAATTCTTCACTTATATCGGATGGCCCAATTAGAATGTCCACATCTAAACGATGCTTACAATTGTTTTTGACAGCGAACAACATGTCGTCTTTTTGACAGATGTCATCTATTAGTCATGGATAGAGCAACGCTTTAAAATTGTTTATTTACAAAATGGGTTTTCAAAAAACAAATGCGTTTTGCGCATTGTGTGATGTTTTTGGTGCATAAATTTGTGCAAACCGGGTCGAATTTAAGCAAAATGTACCATTATATAGTCAATAGTGCGATTTTCCCTATTCTGGTTGGTTGAGACCAAACGCTGGTACGTTTTGTAAAAACGTGACTAAAACGGGATTCATTTTACCACGTTTCCACGCGCAGTCGGACCAAACGCGAGTATGCGTTGCCGAACTTTGCTAAAACGTGGTGCATTAAACCTTAGATCGAATGGCATTAAGCTTTTCACTCGACTAATGAAAATATTATTCAGAAGATGCAATACAATATAGTAATGATTATGCAATAAAATTTATTGCGTTTGTCGGGGCAGTGGTAAAAGAAAGCGGAATTTGGCTTCAATATTAGGAAAAATGTGCATAATGCCAAATCATACAGCTTATTAATAGTTATATACAGTGTGGGTCATTTAAATGATGCTTGTGTTGGAACTTCATACATGCATTACCAAAAAGCCCCACACTGTATGGTATCTACAACCAATTTTTAATATATATATATATATATATATATATATATATTCTTATAAAATAAGTATCATTTTATGATGGTCTTGAAGTTACGATGAAATATTAAATAGGATTATTCTATGGGCAGTTCTAAGAATCAAAGATTATAGTTACGTTACAGAATACAATGAGTTTAAATTCGCAAAATTTACATAATACCATTATTATATTTATAATATGCTAGTCTAACCTGTATTGCATGTTTAAAAACATTTTTCTAACATTTGCAGTTTCTGTATAGTATTTTCATTAGCGCATATGAAAGGCTTATGCCTATTCCATTCGTATAAAGCATAATGCGCCACGTTTTAGTAAAGTTTGGTAAAACGTACTTACGTTTACTCTCGACCAATCAGAGCAGCGAAAATCTTACTATTCACTATATAATCGTACATTTTGCTTAAATGCAACCGGGTCGGTAGGAGATGTGGCAAAGCCTATACATCCTCGCCCAGGCCGTTCAGCGGAAAACATTACCACAGTTTGTGAAAGTATGGCCAGGGCCCCGGAAGACCAACTCGACATCTATGACATCTATCCCAGGAATTAAATATTTATTGAGCCACATTGCGTCGAATTTTGAAAAAGAATTTGAGCCTGTATGCGTATAAACTTCAACTAACTAAAGAACTGAAGCTGGCAGACCATTTGGACCGGCGACGTTGGCCAACTGGGTGCTCAAGCAGCATTAAATTGATGTTGATTTTTCGATGAACATTTTGTTTAGCGATGAAGTTTACTTTCATTCCTAACGGCTTCGTTAATAAACAAAGTTGCCGCATGTGGGCTCATGAAAACCCAAGACTAATTGTTGAACTTTCCATGCACCCTCAAAAACCACTTATTGGTGCGCACTTTGGGCAGGAGGCATCATTGGGCGACACTTTCTTAAAAATCAAGCTGAAACTTTCATAACTGTGAACGGCGAAAGTTACTGTGACATGATAACAAACCTTTTGTGTTCCCAATTGAACGCTATGGATACGGATGATATGTGATTTCAGCAAGACGACGCCACGTACCAACGCTACACTGGATGGCCGTCAGACTTCTTTCTTTGGGATTTTCCCAAAAATAATCAATGCCAATAAACCAGCAACATTTCCGCAGATAAAGAACATTATTCGCTGTATGATGAGAAGATGAGGAGCAATTATGCCAAGATCTCATCCGAAATTCAGACCATCGATCAGACGACTGCCATCGGAGCCGTGGAAGTACATTTTGGCAGATTTTATCATTCACTCAAAATGTAATCGACCGATGAACACATATCAATAAAGAAATTCATTATAAAAATGTAAAAATGTTATTCAACAGCCTCGTGTGGACAATCTATTTGCACATGCGCAAACCAACTTTTTATTTGTTGAGGTATTTGTATAAAATTTTAGTTACAAGCATTTCTAGTAACATCAAAACTAGTGTACAGTTTGCACATGCGCAAGCTAACCTTTTTGTCTGTTAAGGTATTTCTGTGAAGTTTTTACAAGCATCTATTAACTAGCACCCACGTATAGTCACGTGTGCACTTGCGCAAAGCTAAATTTCTGTTCTGTTCTGTTCTTTTGGGTTGACATTTTTTCAAAGATTGCTCAGTATTTATGTACCTGTGCAATACAAAAAAAAATTCCCAAGTAAAAATGTGTCTTGTCCTCATTTCTGGCCAGTGATTACATCTTTGTTGGTATATAAAAACCCATTTTCAAAAATGTGTTCCTCATTCCACATTCATGAAATCACAATACCGCATAGGGTAGTAGTGAAGCGAGTAAAAAAAGCCTACAGAACATATATCTTGTCATAACCTAAGATTTAAGATAGGAAATAATCTAGATTATTTAAAGAGCAAATGGAATGCACTTAAAATCCAAGAACGCTGCAAAAGAAAAAAGTAAAAAACCAATCCTCAGTTAAACCTTTTTCTTCAGTTAAAGTGACCTTTTTCTTCAGTTAAAGTGAACAAATAAATACCGCCTTAGTAGATAATAACGTTCTCAATAAATGCTCTTTAAATATTCATTTCATACAATAAAACTGTTCAAGCGTCAAAAATTCTTTTCCGATATTTAGAAACGATAAGAAAGTTGTGGAGCGTAATAGTGCATGGGATAAAATATTTAAAACGAAAGAGAAATGTGTGATATAAGGTTATACATGTTACAAACTATACCGCCTGTTCGTTCCCAAACGCGAATTTAAAAGTGTGTTTCACCCGTAAATAGACCTCTGCAATAAGGCTGCCGTTTAAATTTGTAACCAAATAAAGCGCGGGAGCACTCATTGGCGTAGTACCTTTTTTCACATAAAAATAAAAAAAGTGAAAAATTTATTTGAATAAATTTATTATTAATAAAGTAGCCATCACCACGCGTAATTGCTCATCTAGTATTAATTAACCATTTTAATAAAACTTAAAAAAAAATGAACAAGTACGTAAGTAAATTACTTTTTTATTGATAATTGTTGCTCAATTAAAAATGACAGAATTATAAAAGTTTCATTAGTTACCAATTAGTAACGGCAAATTTTCAGAAATTCTCAAAAAGAACGATATTTATTTTGATCATTATTTTATTTTAACAATGTTTATTTCTTACAATAATTAATTTAATTGTGAAATTTGGAAATAATGGTTCCTAATTCCCATTGTGTTAATGGAGGATGCACTTTCAACATTAATTACAAATTAGTAACGGCAAATTTTCAGAAATTCTTAACAATAATGATATTCATTTCGATCAATTTAATTAATCTAATTGTAAATTTTCCATTTTACTAACCTACCTCTTCCCGTGATACACTACTGAGTCAGCAAATAATATTTTAAGACTTTTGAAGGTCGTATTTGTTATTGTATTTGTCTTTTACTATTGTAATGTTGTAGGAAAGGATGGAAAATGAGGTTCAGGGTAGCCAACTGAAATATCGCTCTCCTTAAAATGTTACACTTATAGCATTTTAGTAAGTTGGTAATCGGTTGTTTTTTTATAGCGGAATGGCAGCCATATTAGAGAAGTCAAATTACTGGTGAAACACAGAATAACATGGTCTTTAACATTTTTGCTGATTCCTGCTCGTCACCTTATTTTACAAAAAAAGCTAATGGTATCAAAAACAGGAGAAAATGTTTGAGCATCAAACGACATTAAGAGAAAGAAGTGAATTTTTAGTTTAAAACATTAATTTAATATGTTATCATTTTTATTTTATTTTGCCACCATAATGTTCTTTATACGCCTCCAAATGCGGGCGTAGTGTGGTCTTTATAGCACGGAAATGTCATTGATGCTAAGCAGCATGATTGACAGCAAACACATGACATGATATATAATAGCAATATCACAGTATCTTAGTAACAGCAAATTAGCCTACTGTCGACTTTATTTCACTGCATTTGCATTTAAAAACTTGCCGAAAATACTGAATCTTTTTAATATTTTGTTCCAGTTTCATGGTGCAAAATAAAATAAAACATTGTATGTACCACGGGCATAATTGTAGATTATGGCTCTCAGGAATATAAAAGCCCTCCGCTTCGCGTCGGGCTTTCAACATTCCCTCGAGCCATAATCTTCTGAATGCCCTTAATACATAAATATCTATTAAATGCGTTGCCTTGATTTTAAAATGCAACAGCATCTGTCAAATCATTTTGTATTTAGTAGATACTTAAGACAGCAAATTTCTATTTTACTATTTGCGTTTTTATTTGTAAAAATTTGACTTTTAGGCTTATGTCAAGGTTTATTTATGAAGAAATTAATAACTATACTAACGAAGAAAGGGTTTTTATGGTAAAAACCTTTTATAGTGGTGCGAGTTTACGAAAAGTTCGAGATTTGTTTGTCGCTAAGTTTAATATGAGACAAAAATTTTAAAACTATGCAAATATTTCGCTAGAATTAAAAAATTTATTGAAAAAATGAAACCTTTAAAATAAGAATCATATCATAGGAAATCGACAAACCGTCCGTGATTTGGCGAACTGGGAACTGTTTGAATATTTACTATAATTTGTTTTCCCTTTTTGCAGTTTTTTTTTTTTTAACAAAAATCATTTGAAGCCTTTAGTACTTAATATCTATATATTGCTATATTATAGAAATAATTGTCAAAAGCCTACGAATTGAATACGCATGTTAATTAATAACCTATGTTCAACTTTGAAAGTAGACACCCGGTATAAAGATGCGTACTACGAAATTGTACATGTCACAAATTTAAGAAGTCGAAAAAGGAAACTAAGAAGGGCTTCTACTACTAAGACACGGAAGAATTTTGAAAGGAAAGCCTCGCGAAATACCAAGCTACCGTCGAATTAATTCGAATCTACGTCACATTATTCTCTGCTTTTCAATCAACTTCTGATTGACGGCATCATATGTTATACGTTAACCTCTATTTATGCACGCATTGTTTTTACTCTACTTATAAACTAAATTAGCTCTTAAAATAGTATATTAAAGTATAAGTACGCGAGATTTTTCGAGCACGACGGCGCAGTCGGAGTGCTCGAAATAGAGTAAGTGTTTTAAAGACCAGTTATCCACGTTATTTTTTTTTATTGATACACCTTGAAATCATAAATACTAGTATTATTACTACAAAAAATGGAAATAAGAACTAATAATGTAAAATATGTAAGTAAAAATTAATATATCTAACAATACTAACTGTACTTTCTATTTTCATTTATAAAATTAAAAGTGTAAATAACGTTTAAATAAAGGTTTTGAATTTGTTACTAATATTTTATTTGACGTTACAAGGTACTCCTTTCAGATCAATAATCAAAAAATTGGCATTTAGATTAATTTGTTAGTAATATTTTAATTGACGTTACAAGATAACCCAATAATAAAAAAATTGTCATTTAGACCTCAGGTTTATTGAGTTGTTGATGTTGCCATGGTAACTTTAAAAAACGCGCGTTTTTGAAAGTTCGATTTAAACACGCTAAGGCGTGCTTTAAATAGGTAAAATAAAAAAACATATTTACATATGTCATAGTGACTCATATTAAAATTTCTACACTGTACATTAATCAGAATAAATGTGTAGTAGTATAGCTATATAAGTACTAATCGACATATGGAAATTACATGGGAAGAACAGAAACAGTAGTTTTACTATTTAGTGCTTGAACTCCATATGCAATGTCTAATTATTATTTGAATTTGAAATAGTTTATTATTAAATATGCTCTACATTGTTAGGTTGGCATTTTTGCGTCGAATTAATAATTATTAAAAATCCCAAAATTTAAAATAACCATTTTGCACAATAAATATATTTTATTATTTTAATTTAGTACTTCTTTTGATTAACAGAATTATGTAAGCATTATTAAAATTAACTTAAAATGACACTGCAATGTAAAAATTCGATTTCATTACTTATTTAAATTTGTGTATAAACATGCACATTTGTTTCCAATAAGTTAACTAAATTTTCTTTTTATTGTATTTCAAGTATCTGATTTTAATTGTAATTATGTTATTTTTGAAAAAAATTTTGTTTATAATACAGAAAATGTTTCATATTATATTTAAAATTCTCAATTTCTTAATTTCATTGGAACTACAACATTTATAATTCCGCTACTGTAAACTACAGTAGGCCTACCGTAATTTGAAATTTAATTTTGTTGTTCTTTCGTGAGTTATATTTTGCAAAAATGAGTGGAAAGGCCAAGAAAAAGTTTTTTTCTGTTAAAGAGAAACTTTAAGCATTGAAGAGAATTGATCAAGGCAAAACAGTAAAGAAGATTGCAGCCGACTACGGTGTAGGCGAAACAACTGCAGGAGATTGGCGCCGATACAGAAGCAAAATTGAAAAGTTTTCTTCTGTAGAATGTGTTAACATTTCGTCGTCCAATAGAAAATCAATGAAAAGACTAGTGAAGCACTTTCTTTGGTTTAGCCAATAGCGTCAGAAAGGAAGTCCTATTACGGGTGTCATTCTTCAAGAAAGGCTTTGTTTTTTCCGTAATGAACTGAAAGGTAAAGAAGATTTCACTACGTGTGCAGGGTGGTTGGACCGTTGGAAGAAACGATGCGATATCAGAAAACTTGAAATTTGTGGTGAAAAACTGTGCGCGGGCTCTGAAGTTGTACAGAAGTTCTGTAAAAATTTTCAAAAAATCATTACAGAAGAAAATCGTACGTTAGGCCAGCTGTACAACGGCGACGATACTGGACTAAATTATAAAGTTACCTTCTAAAACCCTTAACATCTAAAGAAGCAAAGGCGGCGCCAGATTTTAAAAAATCAAAAGAGAGGGTAACAATTCTGTCTGCAGTGAATGCAAGTGACGAACACAAACTGAAAATGGTCATCGGTAAAGCTGCCAATCCTCAGGCTTTAAAAAATATCACAAAATCTGCATTGTCTGTGATTTACACCAATCAGAAATCAGCGTGGATAAAAAAAACATTTTTAAGAAGTAGCTTCTTAATGAGTTTGTGCCCGAAACTGTACCGGTATCGTTCGCGTGTCATATGTAACGCCTCCTTGGACGGATGTCAAATGTAACGGTATCGGAATTGGAGGTTTACTGTTAAGTGTATTACTACTAATGAATAATTCTCACTTTTCCCTTTTAGCTCAGTCGGAATTTTGTACTTGCAAAATAAGGATCGGGGTTCGTTATTCAGGCTCTCAACACGTTGAACAAATAGATTACAATGGTTCATATATATATATATATATATATATATCTTTATTTCCTATTTATATTACACGTCTAAAATATGGTTATTTAAATTATTTGTCTAAGATATAGATACATGTAAATGCACGGAACTGGTTTTCTCCCTGCCAGATCGTTAGGTAGACATCCTCCGTCCTGGTGGGTCCCGGAACTAATGGTTAGGTGGTCCTCTGGAGTTTCTGTAATGTAACATTAATAGAAGGGTTGGGGTTTTGACTTTTAGTTTACGTCCTTTGACTGTTTCAATTTATACTGGTTAATTGCCGAAATAAATAAATAATTTTACCTGAATGTGTCCCTGTATAAAATACAGAAGCCGGTAGCAAGATAACGCTGTATAAACACGTGCGCGATAAGAGTTCAATACTCTGCCTTTAAAGAAATAATCGATATTTTAAAGCGGTCGGTTATAAGTGTATAAAAGTAATCCAATTTTATACCTGCTTTTCTTATGAAAATAAACTCCTTCACGTTTACATTCAATTTTTGCCCTTTTTAAATAAATGAAAGCTTTTCGTTTATTTAGGTAGCTGGTGTACGGTAGCGGCGTATTATTTGTTTCCTTTTACGATATTAATTATTTTAGTGTACCGGTTTTTATTTAAATAAAATAA
This sequence comes from Vesta saturnalis, assembly GCA_036346205.1. Taxonomy (NCBI): domain Eukaryota; kingdom Metazoa; phylum Arthropoda; class Insecta; order Coleoptera; family Lampyridae; genus Vesta; species Vesta saturnalis. The sequence goes on from JARFJB010001972.1 coordinate 210,360, forward strand.
AAGCTTTTTGTTATGTTGGCCGATTTTAAAATATAAAACCTTCGTTTTCTATTTTAAAGTGAATTTTTCGCGTCTAACAATAATGATTTGAATTATTTAACACGAGATTTTATCTGATAGTTTCTGGCTTACAGGTAACAATCTTATTACTTGCCAACGGTGCAACTTACGTTTTTTTCTTGGTGGCGGTGGTGGTTTTCTTTTATTTTACAGGCGATAATTTAATACTGACGGACACGTCTAGTTTTTACGGTTATGTTTTCTAGACTTCAGGAATTAGCGGTGTTTACTAGGTGTTCGGCTTACTCTTCCGACGAGGTTTTAATTACAGGTTTTTTGCGGTTGCTGGTACGTTTGTCGAGGTGTGGTTGTTGTGTTGTAGTGTTCGTGTAAATTTGTATAGGTGGATCTCCTTTGTTAGTAATCTGGGCAACTACCCGCTAACTACGTAAAAGATCTCCGTCGGTCAAATGGAATGCCGGGCAACTACCCTTCAAACTCCACAGTGTAGGTGTGTGTGTGGGTCTCCTTTGTTAGTAATCTGGGCAACTACCCGCTAACTACGTAAAGGATCTCCGTCGGTCAAATGGAATGTCGGGCAACTACCCTTCAAGCTCCACAGTGTAAATGTATGTCTAGTAATAGAAGAGTATGTCTAGTAATAGAAGAGTATGTCGGGCTTACAACCCTGCATATCCCTATCACCAGGTATCTCAACTTACGTACTTTCAACGTTAGATCTCTGTAACTCTAACCTTTTTATTTCGGTAATGCTATCAAGTCGCGGAGTCGCGATTTTACTCGGACGGCGGTTACAGGCAGACGGTTTATAACAGGTAGCAGTCGGCGCGAACGCGACGATATTAATCGATCTTAATTAATTAAACTATATTCAACGATATTAAAACAATCTTAATTAATTTTTTTTTCAGCAGCGCGTGTCGCGTTTTTATAAAGAATTCGCGAGGGTGGTTACGAAACTCTGGTGGTGAGATTCCATAAACCCGTATTGGTGGAAGATGCTCTGACGTATACAAACTTTTAAACGTTTTTGGGATTTACGTCTGGAGGGAGGATGCATGATCAATTATTGTGCAATTTTATGCAACGTTATGAAATATGTTTAACTTTTACTAGAACTTCTACGAATTTTTATAATTGCTTGTACCTGTGCATTTAGCGAGTCACCTTATCTTAATAAATTCCGTGAATATTATCAGTACTGGTATTTTACTTATCAAATAATTAATCATGACAGGAAAATTTTGAATAAAGGACGGCGTCTTGCTAATACACTTTAGGAACTAATTAATAATAATAAAAATTTGGGATATCTGACGACGTCCCTTTACAAAACAAAAAACATTTTAAGAATAAAAAATTTTCTATGAAAGCGATTTTGACACTAGACAACGTAGGGTGTCACCCTGATGAAGAAGAACTTATTTGTGACGGTATCCGAGCTCTAGTTTTGCCACCAAACATCACTGTCCTAATACAGTCTACGGACCAAACCGTATTAGAAACCATGAAAAAAAAGCATCAACGTTGTCTGCTACAGTCTATGCTGCAAGCAACGGAAGGTGTAATGACAGTAAGCAATTTTCTTAAGAAAGCTACAATGAAAGATGTTCTCCTTTGGCTAGCCGAATCTGGGGATGAAGTGAGGGCTAAAACCGCAATCAAATCGTGGAACAACATTTTTAAACCAACTAGAAGTGACTAAGACGACCCAGATGACCATTCTCCTTTACTACAACTCATAAAAAAACTCCCTGGTTGCGAGAACACATACGTCAGTGAAGTTGCTGCGTGGTTGAACAATGATGAGAAAAATGAAGTGACTGACTCTGCTACCATCGAAATGGTATCCGAGCCAACTGAAGGAAGTGATGACAAAGATAGGTGTTCTGAGACTGTACCAGTAATGACGCACACCGACGGACTTGCGGCATTTGAGTCAGCAATCTTTTCATATAACCAGATAACATTGATAATGTATCTGTAACTTTAATAACTATTATAAATTAAATCTGACTCGTTTTAGTTGAAAATTCTAGTTCTGTTTCTTTTTTCCGTGTAATCCGAGTTTTTTTTTTGTAATCCGAGGTACCAACAGCCCCAATTATCTCGAATTACCGAGACTACTGTATAGGAAATTTATCTAAGCATAAGAGACGGCAGTAGTGATTGAGATCTCGAATAGGTGCGACTCCTCTAAAAGCTTGATATCCTAACTAAGAGATTCGATGAAGGTAAGGGTATGGTCCTCTAGTAAAGTGAGAGGTGCATATCTCAGGTAAAAGGTTGGTCCATGTGCAGACTAACATAGAGGGTTTGTTTTTCGGCTAAAGAAATAAGTTTATATCTCAAACGAGTGCGTCTCTTCTAAAAACTCAGTTTATATACACAGGGTTTATTTCACTGAAGTTATCTGGTTTATTCCTAGGTTAGATGAGTCTCTTCTAAAAGATTTGTTTCTCAAGAGGTTCATATATAGATGAGGGCTTTATTTCTAGACTAACTGCTAATCAGAGAATATTATCATGCGCGGTATGAGCCAATGGAGTGATTCATATCTGCGTAGACTAAATTCCTGGAAACGATTGTATGTTATATAATATTATATACTAGGACACTAGCAAATATATGGATCATTTACATATTAAAATGCATCTAAAGAAAATTAATTACATAAATGTAATCCGTTTTCAGTTAATTTTAAACGAAAAACAGATACGAGAAATAAAAAGGAATATAAATCCGTAAATTATAAATATATTTTAACAAACAGAGCGCCTTTAAAAAAATATTTCTAATACAGAAATTAAAATAATCGATAACGCACAAAACTATATTATATTTGCAAAGGAGTTCTAAAAATATATCATTAAAGTTCATGATTATGTATTATCACCAAATTGCATTTTACATCATTAAATCTACAAAGCATAAACTTTGCATTTAAAATCAATAAATAGCATGTTATAGTGATTACTTAACTATTTTATTTTATCATTTACGGAAAACTGCATTACAACTGAAGGTATGTGTATATCGAGGTCCAACATAGTTGAAAACAAAGGAACTGAAATAGAAAGCGCGTATTAAGTGAACGTATCATTACAATTATTTCCTACATGCAACAGTAACTGCAGTTTTTCCAACAGCTGGAAACTGTTAAATACATAACTTATATTCTATACTACATTATTGTAAAGACACATTTGTATTATTCGCCAGATAGCTTTTAAAAATCTCTTTTTAATTTTAATTGTATTGTATATCATTAAATAATTATTAAGAATATCATTTTTGAAATACCTTTAAACGTTTCCGTTAAATGTAAACATTTCGACAACAGTTACGAAGATAACGCAGTTATCTTCGTCAGTAGTAACACAAACTACTGACGAAGATTTTTTTAAGCACACCTAATACTTCTTAGCAATTTTGCATATGCAGAGCATAACGGTTTTGCCAGGAAAGTCAAAGTAAGGCAAGCAATTAAGTTGAGTAATAGTAACATTATTGTCAGTAAAGTCAAGATAAATCACTAAGCGATTGTTTTGTTCTTGAATTTGCATTACAGCAAATAAGCTCAAATTACACTATTCAAGATAGGGCACCTGGGGGCACTACAAGGAGATTCAACATTAAAAGGAACTGTTAGACACAAATGCTTGATGAATCCATAACACCCGAATTTCTCGAACTGAAAGTACTATTAATCACACACATGACTTCAAAACAGAAAAATGGACAATTGGTAATACGCATGTGAAAGTAGAGTTGAAGGTTTAGAGTTTAATCGTGTGACATGCAAAGGTACCATAGAGATATATACATATACGTTTACTCTAATCTCGGAAACGGCTGAATATATTTAGATGAAATTTTGTAACTGTGTATTGTTTGGTCAAACTTAAAATATAGGATGGTTATCTTGATAAGTGTTGGTCAATATTTTTTATTGCAATTTCAAAGATTTTATTCAGAAAATGGGAGAGAGAGAGGGAGAACGGAGAACGGGGAATGGAACACGGAGGACGGAGAACGGAGAACGGAGAACGGAGAACGGAGTACGGAGAACGGAGTACGGAGTACGGAGAGCGGAGAGCGGAGAACGGAGAACGGAGAACGGAGGACGGAGGACGGAGAACGGAGAACGGAGAACGGAGAACTGAGAACGGAGAACGGAGAACGGAGAACGGAGAACGGAGAACGGAGAACGGAGAACGGAGAACGGAGAACGGAGAACGGAGAACGGAGAACGGAGAACGGAGAACGGAAAACGGAGAACGGAGAACGGAGAACGGAGAGCGGAGAACGGAGAACGGAGAACGGATAGGATATAGGTTTAAATTTGGCAAATGTGTTAAATTTAATATTCTTTGATAATATAAAAAGAAATTTGGAGCTCGATGTATTTTTGTTTTATCTGAAAAGAACTGAAAACTGTTGTATTCATTTTTTCCTTATAGCTTTTTCATTTCCAATTTTTTTTATTTGAAACAGAATCATTATCTTTAACCAACTTCATTTTCTCTTATGGACGCCATATTTGATTTGTACATAAAAAATCCCTATTTTATTGCGAATCCAACATGTATCACACTTTATGTTTTGCATTATTCTTAATTAAGAATTTAATTTTTTGATTGGTTTGTTTAGTTACGTATAACTTCAAAATTAACAAAAGTACTGACTCGACCAATGGTTAAGACTATTTTGTTAGTAAACTTATAAAGAAATATCAATAATAAAGAAATGCTTAAAGGCTAATTCTTATTTGAACACGAAACTTAGAAGCTAAGTAAATAAATTCACCCAATCCAGAACAAATAACAAACATGATTATTTGGAATTATGTAATTCAATTTACAGTAAGTGTTCGAATATCGAACCATTTTGCTCTGTACATAGTTGAATTCGTTTTCACTTATAGTGAATAGTACGAGCTGGAATGCATTCGAATTAAACTAAAATCCTATTTCACAGATCATACACATTTACATAGCCTGTTGAATAGTTCAAGCTGGAATGCGTTCAAATTGAACTAAACCATATTTCACAGATCATACACATGTTCATATTGCTTCTTATAAACGGCATTTTTAATTGCTCCTCCAAAGATAATAATCTAAGGCGGATAAACCGGGGGATCTCGTCGGCCATTCAACGACACCACGATTGCCGATCCATTTATTAGAGAACAGTTCGTTTAAACATTGCCTAACATTAGCTGAATTATGTGGTGGGGCACCATCCTGTTGCCACCATACGCTTTGTACCTTATTAAGTGGAATATCATAACCTAAAAGCTGGGTTCTCAAAAAATTTAAATAACTTTTTGCATTAAGAGTTCCTTGGTAGATATACTTTCATCAGTCCATATAATCTTATTTACAAAATTTCTATCTTCATTAATTTGTTCATGCAACCAGTTGCAAAAACGTAAACGCCTATCTGCGCCTCCAATATGTAATCGCTAACTAACGTGTATTTTGTGGGGTTTAAAATTTGCCTTTTTCAATATTCTCCAAACTTTACTTTGTGGTAGTTGAAGATTAGTACTTATTACCCGAGTGGACGGTAATGGACTTTCATTTACTGATTTACAAAATACTTTAAGATTATTTTAATGATGAATGTTGAAAAGTTCTACCTCTTGAAGTATGACTTCTCTAGTTACTTGAGAAATTCTTGTGCCATAACTATTTCTAGGTTTTTGAAAACTCCGGTACTTTTAAAAAGTAAGTATGATTTGGTTGCCGCCTCTCTGGATATATTTGCAAATAACTTACACTTGCATTCTGCATATTTCTATTGCACAAATAGTAAATTCTTCGTTTGTAAAATTCATATTTAGTTGACATAAGAGAACAAAATCAATAAAATGGCATTGTTTCTCGCCAGTCAATTGTTTTAGTTGCAAGTAACGGGGTTGCCAATGACAGTGGCTGCAGAATTAACAAAAATCACAACAAATTAAATTGTGAAATTAAAAATAATGCAAAACATAAACTGTGACACATTTTTGGATTCGCAATAAAATAAAACGAATCGAGCTATTTCAAATTATTAAACAGCAATAAGTTGGTGGGCTTCGAATTTGAATCATCAGTATGATCGAACCCGACCAAAGTCTAGTAACAATATAATACTCATGCTACGATACTAAGGTAGCACAGTAAAAAGTGTACGCAGACGATTAAGCTTATATTAATGAAGGAAGGTAGCACGGGAAGAGGTGTTACTTTATTTAATAAACTCGATAATAGACGAACGACTGACTGCAAATACTGAAATAGCGTACATGAACTGATCCGTTATTTGGAGGTCCTCTGATCGGCAAAAATGGCCAGCAACACAAAACTGTTAAACGATACATCAAAAGTGGAGGAAATGTAAGAAAATGATTACATGAAGGGCGTACTCAAACGTTTCTAAGCCAACTAGTATAAATATGTAAAATGGACAAATTTGGACGTTCTCGCACACATGCTGCAATTTAAGGAACTACTACAAACGCAATTGTCCATCACCGATTAAACGTAGAAAACAAGACAATGTAGCCGACCATATTGAACATTACATACAAAGAAGGCGTAATTTACATGGAAACCGCTTAACACAGCTGAGTGCTGAGAATATCCTAACTTTTATATACAAGCAATTCGAACAGTTCATGAAGGTGAAGGTCAATTCTTTGAGTACTAAAACATGATATACGTAGAATTATAGAAATTAAAAATAAATTACAACTCGTCAACGAATTTCACAAACCCAACAGAAAAAATTTTTCATAATCTTAGGCAAGCAGATTTGACCGAATTTATCAATTATTGAAAATAAGTACTATAATTCATACGCAAATATTAATCTGTTACCATTTTTCAAAATATTTAATCCATGCCGACGAACCGTTTTCCTAGCAATCGACTTTGATATTTACGAAAAAATCACTGATACATTTTTGCTTGCCTTCTACATTGTCATAACCCATGTCGTAAAACCAATCAACTATTGAACAAACCTCGGATGTTACACCATTATAACAGCTTTAGATGCCTTCAACGGCTGTTATAATGGCCATAACATAGGTGTGCTAATAGTGTTTGCATCGCTATACATGCGCCAGCGCTGTTTGTGGCCAATTGATTATATTACAACGGTCGTAGTGCAGATGCCTCACACAACATTATGCCTACGCAGATCAGCAAAACCTCGCCTGAACAGTTTTATAGACTCCTTAAAAAAATTACAATGTATGTACCGGTTGGCCAGATAAGAATGCAAAGTGCTGTTCCTCGGAAACTATTCGTCGTAGAGAGTTGCGGTAAAAATTTTTATTACTAAAGTGGCCAAAAAAGACCGTGAAAAATATTTTCAAATTTGCAAGATGACCTCCAGGGGACATAATCGCCATCCTAAACTTTTAAAGTGAATTTTTACTGAAATCCACCTAGCTTTATTCGAGTAATTTTTGTTTGACGTATCTATTAAAATAAAGTGGTGGGGGGTGATTCAGTGATTTTTTAAATAAGCAGATGTAACTCCTAAACGGATGAACTGGTTTTAATAAACTTAGTCTCGTTGGAAAGAGCATTTATTGCTCCATCAAATCCATTTTACCAGTAATATCTCTAATTTTTAGTGATGCCGCTAGAGCGCGTTTTTTGATATAATATCAGAAAATTGCAAAATTCTCTAAAAATTAAATGCAACCATATGACTTTTTTTTCATAAACATGAGACAAAATCATCCCTAAATAGGATAGTGGAAACCGCATCTCGATATCTTATTCATATCCTAAAATATCCAAGAAAGAAGATTTAGTTATTATAAAATTTGAAAAAGTCGATATTACACGGATATTTAATCTCATTTAGATGTCCCTTTTCAAGATTTAATGAAAAATGTCATCATTTTATAATTTTTAAATAATAAAAGTTTGCATAAGTTCAAAAATTAACAAAAAACATGTAGGGGCATAATAATCAATGCATAAAGTATGCAAGTGCAGAATAGGCAGAATATTAGGGGTAGACCATAGAGAAAAAAAATACTTAAAATCAACCTGTAATCGAATATTAAAATTTTACAGACAGTGTAATTTATGTTAGTTGCACAAGTAAGTCTATAAAACTACCTATAATCTCTTTTACAAATGATGAAGCTGTTGATATGATCGTGGTATATTTTGAATGTGTTCAAAATGCGGCATTGGCTAAGAGAGTATACTCAGCTCGATATCCAGATCGGGGCGTACGCGATGCGAGAATTTTTCCGCGTTTAGTGCAAAATTTGCATAATACTGGAAGCTTTCGACCAAAGTTGCGAAGAGATTCGGCTAGAAGAATGGAAGACAATATTGTTAATGTCTTAGCATACGTGTCATTGAATCTCCACGTTAGTACGAGAGCAATGTCTCTCACGTTAGATATGTCAGGAGCTACTATTCAAAACGTTTTAAAGGATTATAGGTAAGTTCTTATGTCACTGAAAATAATACTTTACATGTTTCACAATGCGTTTGTAATTTCAAATTTTAGAATGCGCCCGTATCATATGGTTTTACATCAAGCCTTACATGACGAAGACTTTGACCGACGCATAAATTATTGTCATTGGATGCTGGGCATGATCAGGGAAAATAGAGGATTTTTATCCGAAATTCTTGGGACGGATGAGGCCACTTTTAAAAGTGATGGAAACGTTAATTTGCGTAATATGCATCATTGGTCTGACACCAATCCCCACTAGTTCCACGAGGTCCAACATCAAGGTCGTTGGAGAGTTAATGTGTGGTGTGGCATCCTGGACGGAACTATTATAGGTTCCTATTTCTTTGATAAACCACTAAATGGTGCCTTGTTTCTTAGTTTCGTGGTAAACCAATTGCCTATTTTATTGGAAGATGTGCCCTTCCAATTACGGCAAAATATGTTTTTATAACTAGATTGTTGTCCAGCACATTTTCAATAAATGTGCGAGAACACTTAAATTTAATATATCACCAGAGGTGGATTGGACGAGGAAGTCTATTTCCTTGGCCACACCGATCCCCAGACTTAACCTGTTTGGACTTTTATCTATGGGGTCGGTTAAAAGATATTGTATACGAAACTCCACCAACAACGAGAGACGACATGAAAGTACGAATTCGAGAGGCCATTCGTAGCCTGTCAAGAGCAGAAGTTGAAGTTGCTGTAATGTCCACGCATGAGCGGCTCCAACAATCATAGAGGTCGACAATTCGAGCATTTAAGTAGGCATTAAGTAGGTACTTGATGCCTACTTAAGTAGGTATTATTGCACAATTGGTCCTTTTTAGGGCCATAAATAAAATTAATAAAAATAATTCCGCAAATTTGGAATAATACCTTTCAAAAATAAATATTATCATATTATTACATTTAATTTTTGAAATTATGAAAACTTTTATTATTTAAAAATTACAAAATAATGAAGTTTTTCATTGAATCTTGAAAAAAGACAAATAAATAAGAATAAATACCAGTGTAATATCGACTTTTTCAAGTTTTATAATAACTAAATTTTCATTCTTCGATATTTTAGGGTATGAATAAGATATCGAGATGCGGTTTTCACTAGCCCATAAAGGGATGATTTCATCTCATGTTTATGAAAAAAAAGTCATATTGTTGCCTTTAATTTTTTAGAGAATTTTGCAATTTTCTGATATATCAAAAAACGCCCTCTAGCGGCATCACTAAAAATTTGACATATTACGGGTAAGATGGATTTGATGGAGCAAAAAATGCAAGTTTAGGATGGCGGTTACGCCTCCTGGCGCCGATCGTGCAAATTTGAAAATATTTTCCACAGTATTTTTTTGGCCACCTTAGTAATAAAATTTTTTACCGCAATTTTCTACGACGAATAGTTTCCGAGAAACAGCACTTTGCATTCTTATCTGGCCACCTGGTACATGAATTTTTTTTGTCATTATGATCTGTATCTTTATTAATTTGTCATCTGGACGTAATTATCATAAACCTCTAAAATGCTGTAAAACTATGAATGAAGCAAAGTTTATTATACATTTCTATTATATTATAAATGTAGTTTCTTATATGTTAAAAAACACCAATAAGAAAAAACCTACTTTTCTCGTTTATTATGTTCATAATAAAATGTTAAACTTTATCTTATGGAATATTGATCTTTATTTAATATAGGAATATAAAGTGTGGTTTATATATGAATAAGCCATGAGTAACGACCGTGTATATTATAGGTAAAATGTCAAAATCTGACGTAGGTAAGCTAATAACAGTTACGCATATACTGTCCTTTTGAAGTAATATTTTGTCATAGTGAAGACCTCTGAGTGAAGCTTGAGCATGTAAACTTTGATAAAAGCTCTCCCGGTAATCTAATATTGAAGCTAATTCTAGAAATACGCTTTGCATATTTAAGCATATTAGAACTACTTCAATGTCCGTTTTTCGTTTATTAAATTTTTCCATAATACATAACATATGAACGTACGTACACCATATTACTCTTTTTTATATAGATACTATGGTGCTGTATACACAATATCAAATCAGATTTGGGTCTCCAACCATAAATACGAAATGAACAATTTATAAACTACAGTTTCAAGTATATATTTTATTATTTTCTGAATTTATTTAATACAAGGTAATTTAAATTTTTTGTAAATATCTGTAGAAAAAAAAACGGCACTATCAACAAGCAGAAATCATAATAACGATGAGTTAAGCCTCAGACGCCATCTTGACAAACCAAATAGTTCTTTTAGCGCATTTTCTTAGAATTAAAAAAGTGTTACTGTGAGAGAATTTTCACCGCTCTGTAATATGAATTTAAAAAATTAACTATTTTTAAAAAAAAACTATTAACCTCAATCTTGTTTGAAATACTATTTTTTGTATAATACTAATACTAAAGCATTAGTTTTTATTAATCGGTTCAATCGCAACAAAAATATAGGTACGTCGGTCTAATTTACAAAAATAACAATTAATTAACTTAACGCCTCCGTACACAGGGTGTTACAGCAAAGTAGATCAATCCGTTAAGCATATATTCTTTGGGCTAAAATAATGGGACTTTTCTTTTTCACTTTTCTGTTGATCACTTTTTTCAATCTAAGGCTCATTTTTAAAACAAAATATTCATTAATATCTCCGGTGTGACTTAAGATATCAACTTAAAATGTTGTGCAGGTTTTAACCCTATCTACGTATACCTTCTGTATCATTTTAAACAAAAAACTAAAAAAACTAAAAGAAAAAAACGGTTGTGACACCTTTCACTCTCCATTTCCATTAAAATTATTTCCATTATTTTAGATTTTTTATTTTTACCTACATCATCTATGGTTTAATAAAATTATTAAATTAATTGAAACAAACAGCACAAATTATTATCTTTTACAATTTTCGTTTGAATGAATAAAAAGATACTTAAACTGATGCTCGAAAAATCATAAATCAAAGCCAAATGTTAGGAATGAAATAACCTTAATGATAGCAATGTACTAAATTTAAAGGAAAAATCCAAGAAAACAGTAGTTAGTTTTGAACACTGATGTAACCTAGTACGAAGATGATTTGAAAAGTTGGCGAGATAAAGCTGCAGCAGTTCGAATGAAATATATGCTGTAGTAAACACCAATTGTCTTGAACACAAATGTTAAATTTGATATTGTTCTGTCAAGTAATATCAATTTCACTCTATTTTCAATAAAGCTAGTTTTGTGAGTTTTGCAAAATTGAAACGTGCGTTGTTAGCAAATATTTTGTGAAAAAAGTTGGCTGCACAGATTCATACTTCCTCATTTACGACTGTGCGTAAATGGGGACGGAATTTAAACGTGGTCGTGAGAACCCATGGACGACCAAAAACTGTCACAACGCGTCAAATCGAAGAAAAACTCCATGACATGGTTATGCAGAATCGTCAATTAAAGTTATCCGAAACTGCTAAAGATATAGGTATCTCAGATGAAAGAACATCTGATATCCTAAATGTGGAATTAGGGATGAAAAATCTTTCTGCAAAATGGATGCCGCGCGTATTGACAATAGATTAAAACTTTGAAAGAATGAGAACTTATCATGAGAATCTAGACCAATTTAACTCAAATAAAATCGACTTCATCTGACGATTTGTTACAACAGATGAAACTTGGATCCACCCTTGAGACAAAATACCAACCAAACCGACGGATGCATAAAGGTTCTCTCCACCACCAAAAGGGAAATGTCCGTAAAAACATATGAAAAGGTTATGACTATCTTCCGAACGGCTAAACAGTAAACGGACCTGGCTTGCGTTAGCAAAAAATCATTTTTGATCAGGACATGGGCAATATTTCAAATATAAATTCATTAAATTATTCACTCTGATAAATCGTCCTTATTTTAGAAAAATGTAATAGCTCATTTTTCTTTAGCTGCTAGCGCTATGCGGAAATGTATCCAACTAGGTACCACTCAAAAAAGACATTTTCTTACGTTTAGTTCACCCCATAAGGGAGGGTAGAAAGCTTAAATCATAACGAGTGGAACAATGCTAATGGAAACGTGAAAACTTACACCAAATCTGAAGAAGCAAATTTTACAAGCGGCTAAAGAAAGCATTGTTAGTAGCACTAGAGTTATGCTGTAGTGTATAGCTTATAGTACAGGCGTCACTATTACGATAGTTTCAACCAAGAACCATCTTTTGTAACTGGCTTTGATTAGAAAATACTTGCAACCACAAATTTTTAGTTAAATTTTATTATCGTGCATGTATGAACAGATACAAAACCAAGAGCTATTTTAGAGATCCAACACCAAGCAAATTTTAAAGTAAACACATGGAACCATTTAAATAAGATTTTTCCCAATCGCTGGATTGGCCAGGGACATAAAGTACCTATTCACTGGTCACCCCGTTCCCTCGACCTCAATCCCCTTTACTTCAGTTTTTGGGGATTTATGAAAGATTTTGTTTATTTGGATTCAATAATAAATGAATATGAACATCTTAGGCAATTCTAAAAGATAACTGTAAGTGTTATCGAAAGACATAGATTTATGTAAACATAAATACAAAAACACACCATTAAAAAACCAAAAAAAGCTAAGTATTTTAAACTAAGAGAATTTAGATTAAAACTAAGTATTTTCCAAAATATTCGTTTGTAATTATAGAAAGAGCAAGAACGAGCATTCGCCGAGGTGGTATACACATGGAACGTTGAATTAAAATTTCTTACGGTTTCGTTTAAAGTATTCGTTATGTCCTTGCTATTAAAATTGATTGTTTCAGTTAATGCTATGGATTTATTGTATTTAATTGCAAACATAAAATTGTTTAAACAATCGTAAAATAATCAAAATCTCTCGTAAAATCGGCATCAAATGCAAAAGGTTAAATGTACTATTAGCTTACTTAAAAATATGGGTGTCAAGTCCATAGCCGCTCGCCACACAAAAATGTACGGTGAAATGGCGCTAGACACTTTTTTAGTTCTTTCAGCTTTTTGCTTAAAATTATACCGGAAGTATGATTAGATAAGAATAAAATCTGCACCAAATTGATATCTCAAAACATACCGGAGATATAAATAATTATATTATTCAAAAAGCTAACTTTGATACCCTGTATATTGAAAAGTTTTCTAATAAAAGGCTAGAAATAAACCATATTGCAAAGTGTATGCATATATACATATATTTACCAAGTTTTCATTGCTAAAAAGCATGAAGGATCAAATCGTTTGAAACACCCTGTACAGATGTTTTCTTGAATATTTTAATCTTTAATACAAAATACCGCTTCTGCAGTTTCTAGGATTCGTCGGAAGAAAATTACTTTACGCGGCAACGATAATTATGACGACGGACCAATGGAATGGCCTACTTTTTCGTAGTAGTAGCCATGTGAAAAGCCCAAAAAAATCAATTACCTCAGTTGTTGAAATTTTCAAGCGTACGTGTAAAAAATAAATTCAAAGAAGATTTTTTAAAGAGGATTTATGTTTTGTATCTTTTTTAATGGTTTCGTTGTACAATTTATAGTTACTGAGTTATGTACAGGGTGATTCAAACTCGACGCCTCGGCCTTATTGTGCGAAAACGGGAAAAGATAATTAAAATTTGATTGAGGGATGTTTATGTTAATGTATAATTTGCACTCAAAAATAAATTTTCCAGTCTTTAAACGTTTCAATAATTGTTGCATTTTTATTTCGTTTTACTGAGGACGATGTCTGTAATTACTGTTAAATCATTTAAAAATTGTTATTCATAAATTCATATATACAAGAAACAAATAAATGGTTATTTTTTAAAACTTCATATCAAATTTCTTTAAATCTATTGAGCCAATCCAACAGCAGATTAAAGCAGTGTATATTATTTCAAACATTACACTAAATCTTAATTAAACTAATGTTTTATTAAATGAGGAACACTAATTCACTAATTACAATAAGCAGTGCTTAAACAGTTAGTAGTTTTTTTTTTTTTTTTTTTTTTTTTTTTGAATGGCTTCGACTACCAGGGTCCTTTCGCCATACAAGCTATGCATCTTATACTGACACAAAATTGCCCTATTCAACTCACACTATACCGCCTTGTAAATGTTAACTACTTTTAGGAATCGTAACACGTTTCTCAAATTTGCTGTATCGTTAAGGTTGTACCTCATATTCGATGTTATATTATATTGTTCACGTTGGTTTGCAAAATGTGCACACTCGCATAGTACATGTTCCACAGAGATATTGACGTTACATGTATTGCAGTGCGGTCTAGGATCTCCCTTCAATAGATATTCGTGCGTCAATTTAGTGTGTCTTATCCTGAGTCTATGTATTTTAATCTGCTCCTCTCGGTGGAAGACATTTAAATGAATTTTTCCTGTTACGGATTCTTTAATATTTGTAAGGTAGGTATTTTCCATCAGCCATTTTTCCTGCCATGCCTCAATGTTCTTCTTTTTCAGATGGTATTGTATGTCAGACGACTTGACTCGCAACTCGGTAATGGGCAGTATCGTGACTGCTTGTTTTGCTGCTCTATCTGCACTTTTATTTCCAGGGATACCCGTATGGCCAGGGACCCAGACAAATACAGGTCTAATTTCATGAGCATTGAGATTGACTAAACATGCCTGACACAATTTGGCCAGCGGATCGGTAGTATTCATGTCCATTATAACATTTATAGCGTTAAACGAATCGCTAATGATTAAATAGTTATTTGTTGTAGGTGCCATGGGGATGTACTACAGTGCCTTCCATATTGCATACTGTTCGGCTGTGCATACTGAGGATTTCTTGTTCAGGTTCCACGAGTGTTCGTCGTCCTCTACTACAATGGCCGATCCGACCCCCTGTTCACTTTTTGAGCCATCTGTGAAAATAAGTTTTCTGTTTGGGTAGCTTTCAAGAATAATTTCGAACGAGCGTACGTATTCATCATTTGTTGTTATTGTTCTGTTTAATTTTTTTATGTCTAACCTTACTTCAATCTCAGGTATCATCCAAGGGGCATGTTCCGGCTGACTTTGATAAAATGGCGCAGTTATTGATTCGTCCAGTTCCTCTAGCAACTCCTGGAATCTTACACCAAGCGGCCTTGTTATAGTTGCCCTTGCAGAATAATCATTTTCCACGGGAAAGAGAAATTCATTATTCGGGTGTGTGGACTGGGATTTAATCTTTACCATATAATTTATCATTAGGTATTTTCTTCTAATGTCTAATGGGGGAAGGCCTGATTCACAATATAAGCTACAAACAGGACTTGTGGGGAAAGCTCCCAGACAATAGCTTATTCCCATGTTATGCAGCCTATCTAGTGTTAATAGCCGCGACTTGCGTGCTGACGAGTAGATAATCGATCCGTAGTCGATTTGTGACAACACCAAGGCTTGATAAATATTCAACAGCACTTGAGCTTCTGCACCCCATTTCGTATGTGATAGCACTTTTATGATATTAAGTGTTTTTATACATTTTAATTTCAAGTGTTCAATATCCTCTACCCATGAAAGTTTATTGTCAAATGTAAGCCCTAAGAATTTGGTTGATTGCACGCAAGAAATTTCCCTGTCTCGGATATAAAGTAATGGGTCGTAGTGAGGTCTACGGAGTCTGCAAAAGTGCACGCATTTGGTGTTTTCGTCCGAGAACTGGTAACCAATTCTACTGCCCTGCAGTCGTACGAAGTAGTTAATGCAGTTCTGTGCCATCAAACTTAAAATTATTATTTGAACACGTTCCGGTGAGATACATATTACTTTTTAGGACTACATAGTTACAAATTTTAGTTTACTGTCTCAAGTGTATGTGGTTTAGGAGAGTTTGCCTGATATAATTATACATGTTAAAATTATTTCTAAATATCGTTAAATTTCTTTTTTTTAAGACCGTAATGTGCAAAAGTATGCAAAATGATATGTTCACTTAAATCCCAAATTTGATGAATCTCTAGGGTATTATCGATGAAGGAAAGTTACGTAAGGGAATTAAATTCTTCATTTTTTTTATCACTATTATCTTGTCTTCCCATTGTTCGATAAAACTAATGTTTAGGTTAAACTTAATTTAGTAACTTGTCTTAAGATGAAATTCCGATATTTAATTAAGAATAAATTAATGGATTTTAATGTAATTTGCATCTTTTGATTTTTTAAATTAATGTTTGTAGTTTTACAATTGTCAATTTGAGATGATATCGTAATGTTTTGATAGTTAGTATACAAGGTGTAACGTAATTGGTGTAACAATTACGTTACACCTTGTATACTAACTATCAAAACATTACGATATCATCTCAAATTGACAATTGTAAAACTAAAAACATTAATTTAAAAAATCAAAAGATGCAAATTACATTAAAATCCATTGCCTTGCTATGGAATATACTATTTCGATAAATGCCGAAATTATTCTGGAACTACTTCTTTTGCTTAATTAGTTGATGTACCACCAATTTATGCGTTTTATGTTTTTTTATGATTATTTATTTATTTCATGTGTTTTTCATTTTAATAAGAATTTGATTGTAAACCGATTTCAATGATTATTAATTAAAGTATATTTGGTGAAAGAATGTTCGTAAAGTATCATACTTTCTTCATTTTAATTAATAGCGTCGGATTATGATAAGGTGTGTTTGGTAAATATTAATGAGTTCTGTGAACTTGAGCAACTAGTAACTTCCTGGATCTTAAAATCAAAGTAAAAGATTAAGATCACGTGACTGTGTTACCAATTTATGTTAAACCATTAGCATGATTTATCACATATTAAGGGTTTATTGAAAAAGCTTAAAGCTTTTCATGATGAGTTTTTGACCTAAGCAAATTTTATCGGTTAAACTGAGTAAATATTTTGCATTTCTGCTCTATGCAGGCAATTTAGATCGTGATCACGGTAGTATCTCGTTATAAATTTAAAAGTAGGCTAGATTGACTTATGTTAACCAATTGTTGACTTTTTTGTTGCACAACAATGAGTGCCCGAGAAATTATTGGTTTTGATATAAGGACCACAGGCCCACCCCACTGAGCTACGTCGGAATCATGTACTTTGCGAAGCTAAATGTCAAGTATTCATTTTGCCTGTAACAACGGAATTTATGAATATAGTTATTGGAATCAAACCAACTTAGTTATTCGCTTAACGTGCTTAACGTTGACCGTAGTTAAAGGTTCACAGAATTCTGAGAAGAGCATTAGAATATCTTTTTTAGGGTTTCAAATTTCATAAATTTGTTTCAAAATCTTTAACAACTCTGAAAGAGGACTGTAAGTGTAAGTGTTATCGAAACGTTTAGATTTGTGCAAAACATTAGTACAAAAATACGCCATTGAAAGCCCAAAAAAGCAAACTGCCTTAAATATGTCTAATAATGGTGAACGTTTACATTTTCTAAAATATCTACTTTAAACAGTACTACACAAATTCAATTGTTACTGAAGCTATATCGCAACCTGCACTCCAAGGTCCTATCTTGCTCCAGTTCTTTTTTTAACGTGCGTAATCGATCTTTCAATGTATGTTTTAGCTCACATGAATTCAAGAATGTATTTTCATGCATGCCACCCGCCTTCTTTGGAAACGAAGGAAAGAAAAACTAGTATCGTCGGACCACTTTGCTACATTACAAAGAGAACGCGAATACAAATACGCCGTGCATCTACATTTGTCTTTGCGCACATGTTCAAATTAAGATAACGTTATCCAATGTAATTTTTAAATCGTTTACATTTTCAAACTCTGCAATTACCATGGTCGTGCGTTTAGATAAGATGATTATTGCTTATCGATATTAATTATTTTACCTTTGAGATATTTTTCCTTTCTTTACATGAAATTTATAAAGTTTTAAAGGGTACTCAAATAGCTTAAAGGGGTACTTAATCGGAACAAATATTACCCTTCGGTGTGGAAAAAATGCGTTCTGTTTAATGCTGTTAAAACCACTTTTTTCTCGCCATATTTAAAATAGCTATGACGTCATTGCAACTGTTTTTAAATAGCAACCATATGTTTTTTCATCATATTTTCAAACCTCCTTTCAAAAAATTTCCTTACCACTCAAGAAAAATGAGCTAGCTTGCCATCAAGCATAAACTCTTGCAACAATCTCCAATGAAACATCTTCTAATAATGTGTTTAGGTTATTCCTTTTCAACAGTGCGACGAGTTCTGGAAACTCCCACTATTAACTTTTTTTTTTAAACAGACATCTTCACGACCCATCTTCATCCAAACGCCTATGCACGTCAATAAATGTTCGAACATTAGGAACCTGTCCTAAAGGATATCATTCTCGATAGATACGTTGAGCTTTGGAGAAATTTGACCGAGCTTCTCCGTAACACATAATCATGTCCCTGTATTCTTCAAAGGTATAGTGAACCATTTTATGAACACATTGCATGCATCGGATGCATTTTTCTCGTAAACCGTTGGTCCTAACGACTTCAATAAAGTATACCTTCCTAAAGCAGAAAAGATCGGAAAACAAATTTTTCCATGCGAAAATGACATACAGTGTAAGGAAAAAAAGTTAGGACCGATTCAAACAAGATAGAAACTGGATGTGGCGTCCTCTACCAGTAATAAAAGACCTAAGGTCATATTTGAATTCTGCGTGATAAAAAGCCCCTGTATACAAAATTTAGTCCGCTTATTACATCATTGTAAGAAGATATTAAGAAAACAACAAAAAAATAATTAAACTTCAACACCCTATATCTTTTAAACGAAGGCGTTACGGACCTAAGTTCATAGGAACTTTTTTTCTTATTTTAGTGTCCTCTATGGCATGGAACTATGCATGGCACTTTTTTCTATGTCACCCTGTATGTATGTATAGAATGTAATCATAGGTACAATCTTGCACTTAAATGCACAGAAATTACATCCGTACTTAATAACTATTTGTAATTTTGTATAATAAATATATGCACTTTATATTATGTATGCGTTTAAAAAGGTTGTTAACCTAAGGGAACAATGAAAGTACTTGAGACGTTCTTTTTAAATTGAAGTGCTATGTTCTTTTACTAGTAAAAGCACGAGTTCTATAATACTACGTATATAATAACTATTAGCTTTTTTCCCTAAGTATATCATGTGATGACAAGTGATATTATAAAAGTATTGTAATTGCATTAAGTTCCACTATAAAAAATATTCACTTTTAAAACATTGTAATACTATTACAAAAGAGCATTGCTCTTTGCTATTACACAGCTTTTTATGCAATGACAACAATAATCAAAACTAATAGGTACCTCTCACGTACTTTAGTACATATAAGAGTAATAAAGAATTTTGTATTATTACCGATAATACCCTTTTTTTTTATTTGCTGAATTAAGTCGTTATTATTGTATAATGATTTGGCAAGTGTCGAAACTTTATTGCAAAGAAATTTGTATGTAAAGATAGTCTAATGCGTCTGGAAAAAACCTGTAATAATTTATAATTAAGCACATTTGTTTTGATGTTGTTAAAGAGGAAAAGATCACATTCTAGATCACCTTGCAAATGTGTGTTTCGTTTTAATCACACAGTTTAAGACTTGCTAAAGTAAAATCAAAATCGGAAGACACCACCGCAGAAACGCATTTTTAAACTAGATAAAGATGCAGTAATGATTGGAAAATGACACAGATATTAGTACTGTGCGCTCTAAAAACGTTACTTTCCAGCTGATCGTTTGCCAACTTTTGTTTATAACCTCTTTGGCGTATCAAATTTGTTTATTACTTATTCTACAAAACAGTTTATTTTAAAACTATCCGCTGCTTGTATTGAATTTATAAGTAAGTTACTTTAATTATTAATTTCATGTTATATTAATGTAACCAAATCTAGTTCTTTATATAATGTGCGACGCTGCGACGCAAGTATATCTCATAATGCTCAAGCACCTCAAGCAAGAAAACGCCATGTGTTATCTGAAGATGCTCGCAAGATTGTGCGGAACAATTACAAAAACTTTAAAAGTATCAATTCAGGTAAAAAGCAGTTGGATAACAACGTTTTATTTTGTAATATTTCAAGGAATTTATAACCTGATTAAAGATGACGAAACAGTTGGACATTCGGGAAAGAAAACGTCATTTAAAAGTTTACTTTTAAAAATGGGCTTCAGGTAAGTTTACTGATTAATTTTTAATCATATCTTATCTTGGGTTTTATGTAGGTGGAAAAAAACATCCGATCGTCGTAAGATTATAATAGAAGGACATGAAATACGTTCTTTGCGTTGTGCATATATACGTTCGATCACTAATTATCGGAAAGCAGGACGACCAGTTATATACATAGGTTAGTTTTGAAGATTATAAACTATACATTCTACTGCATAACCTTATGTAAATTTTAGATGAAACACATACATTCGTGTCATACGACACCATATTCGTGGACAGATGGGACAAACGCAGGTCTTAAATCTCCTATTGGAAAAGGAAATCGCCTTATAATCGTACATGCTGGTATGTTTATTTAATTTTATAACGTAAATATGTTGCTATTTATCATTATTTTAGGTGGTGAAATGGGCTTTATAAATAATGCTCTGCTAATGTTTAAATCTGGCCAAAAATCAGGAGATTAATTGTTATTGGCAAATGTATTTAAAAAAAAACTAGATTTTGTAACTATGACAATAAAATATTATTTTACTTTATGATTATTTCAAAAATTTTACTTCTAAAATTGTATTCTTGGACAACAAACGCGAAGTAACATAACCTAAACTTTTATTTTTTCAAATGTATATTTTTTTGTTGAGCTTTACACTCTGACGTCACTTTTTTTGCGCAGCTTGGTGTCTTCCGATGTTGATTTTACTCTACCTAGTTTTTCAATCTCCTCATGGCCATTGAAAAACTAGGTAGCAAATCTTTAATGCAAGGATGTTTTTTTTTTATTTTGCACAATTTCTCTTAATTTCTTTTCAGATCACATTTCATTTGTAATTTTTATGAGAAGTAGACCTATACTATCATTGAAAATATTTAATTAATCTCGGGAAATTAAAAAATATTTGTAATTACTACAGCGTATTGGATCTTTACATAGCTTACGTTGTTAGACAGCTTAGCTCTAAATTCCATATCTCGCGGGTCGGGTTTGGTTCCGTTAGTACAGATATGTCTATTAGTCGCAATTAGAAGTGATCAATAATGTGTAAAAGAAAATATCTGACCGACGCGGAGTTTAAAGCAAGCTTATACAGTGACATTCATAAAAATTTATATTATGCGGAATTAAATTTAGAAAGTTCAGGGTTGGCATCCGAGATTCTACTGTAGGATGAACCATTCGCGTGCTGCAAAGTGTGGTTAGAGAAATTGAAAAAACAACACTTCGGATTCGGAATGTGAAAATGATGATAATTAGAACACTGAGGGGAATGTGTCCCCAAATTTGGTAGTGGTGATAGACAACGCGCCTTATCACAATGTCCAAGTTAATCGAGCTCCAACCAGTACTTTTAAAAAAGAAGAAATTGTGAACTACTTAGACTTCCACCTGATCATCCAGAAATAAATCCAATCGAATTAATTTGGGCACAAATAAAAAGCAACTTCACAAAGAGAAACCTGAGAATTTTAACGAAGAAAAAGCTTTATTGGAAGAAGAAATTTCGAATGTTACGCAGGACCATTGGCGAAATTTTTGCAAGAAAATTATTAAAAATGAAGACAGTTACTTAAAAAAACAGTTGCTTGATATCGCAATGGAGGGGGAAGAAAACAGCTCGGACGAAGATTTTAATGATTGTGATTAATTTTTTTTATTACATAGCATAAATATTTTAAGTATTTCTTCATGATATACAATATTAAATTAATAAAATAACAGAAAAACTTTAATTGTGATTTTGCACATGTACCAACGATTATTTACGCCGCCACTGATACGTGAATTTAAACTATTACACTTGACGGTGGTTCCCGCACGCAATGACGTATACTGCGCGACACGAATCATCTCTGGTTGCGCGAGCTGTATGTAAAAGTATTTCTTGAATATATCTCTTATCGTCAAATATTGTTACAGCAGCCACAGTTCCTATTGCTAGA
Organism: Vesta saturnalis; assembly: GCA_036346205.1. Lineage (NCBI taxonomy): Eukaryota > Metazoa > Arthropoda > Insecta > Coleoptera > Lampyridae > Vesta > Vesta saturnalis. The sequence goes on from JARFJB010001972.1 coordinate 232,978, forward strand.
CGTAGTCCTCGTCCTACAGCTGTCACAGATCAACTTGATCGCAATATGATCGGAAGTCGAGTAAAAGAGAACTTCGTTCGGCTCAGAGGAGGCTGGGCATTGCTAATACTATGAGAGATGTTTCTAGACTAAGGATTGGCGTAAATCCTCAGCTTCGTCTGGAAGCCTTCAGACTCCTTTGAGGATGAAATAATTAAACTGATATTAGAAAAACGTAATGAAGACAATCAAGAAATTAGGAGTTATTGGGATCCTAATAACATCTGGGGCATTCAAGCACAACAAAGATAGTGTTTCTGAATTATTTTGTGAAGAAAATTTACCGATACACCGTGCACCGTTAGTAAAACACCGATTCTTGTTACTTAAAATTTCTCCGATTCAAGGACAGCACTATTTGCGATGAACTAAAGTAAATTGACAAATTTTCTGCTCCTGCTCGTGAGCAACTACAAAATTTCAGATTTATTTTAAACCTTCGAAATCAGTAGTAATAGACGAATTACATTTCATGACGATGCCCCATTCGCATGTTCATTCCAGCTAAACCCGGAAAATACGTACTAGAAACAAATATTCTTTGTTATTCTGAAAATTATTACTGCTTTGCAGCGGAACCATATGTTGGAAAAGTACCAGATGAGGAAAAAAATTACAACAGCGGCTCAAAGGTTATAAAACGATTAGTAACATTTGATACACAATAAAACTCAGGTCGAATGTCACCATGTGTGATACCCCACAAAAGCAGGCGTTGATGTTCAAGATAAATGCGTTAGAACTTACAGTTGCCGTCCAGATACGACGAGATGGCCGATGACAGTATTCGTAAATCTCATTGGTATAGCTATAGCCGCATACTACGCATATATTACCTTTAAAAAAGCCATCCATAATTAAGAACGCGAGAATCCTGGCCGTACATCCGTCCAAAAAATGTTTTTGAAACGTTTGGGAAAGGAATGTGTCTGATAAATATGCAAAACGCTCGCAAAGTGCAAGGACCGCAGCGTATCTGTATTTGTGCTCCACAAATTTTCGGTTTTGAATCTAGTAAAGTGAATGCTGTATCTGGAGGGTTGGTAATTACTAAACCAAGAGGAAGTGCCACTCGCCATGCCGTAGAAAATTTACCGCGGAAAAGAAGATGTTTTCTGTGCCCGAGATCAGTTGAAAGAAAATACATTAAAGCGTGTAATAAGTGCGGTAAGTATTTGTGCCGTAGACATACAAGTAAAGAGGAAAAAACCACTCCAGGATATGTACACATTGATAATTTGTTTGCTGCTGGTTACTACCATACATATTAATAAATATTCCCCAATTAGAATATGAGCTAAATCTTTCTTAAGCATTTGGTTGTATTAATCTTGCTTATCTAGAAACTGTACTTGCATACGACTTTACAACTACCTTAACTATTTACCAAAACTTTTGAATATTGCTTGCACCTATGTTATATGCTTGATCAAACTGGTTATAACCTATTTATACTACCGTTGACAATGATTAATTTTGTAAACTTACAATTTGTTCGCACGCAAAACTTTACAATGCACTTAAATACACAGGACGGCTTAGTATTTTTTTTAAATTTTCAAAATGTAGATACTTAAATCATTGTTAAATTTATGTAAGCCTGTGTATTGTAAATTAAGGTTTTGTAGCTGAATGTGGTGTCCACAACTGTTTCCACTATCTACACTGTGTAGGTCGTCAGTTGGGATCTCGTCTAGAGTGGCTTGCATTTTCAAAAGAAACGTACAGTTGAATATCTCCTGGGTACACCTGAATAGTACAATTTCTTGTAACAGTTGCCAAAGACAATGTGTAAATATAGTTAATAACAGAGTTCCAATTATGAATCCCTAAGGGACATCCATGCTTAACTGCATATATCCCGAAGATATCCCATTACCATGTCCATACTTTGAAAATAACTTTGTATTAAATTAAGTACGAGACCACTACATATTAAATGAATTAAAAAAGCTCCTAATTGATGGCATGAAAATCTTTGCTGAAATCCAAAAGGAACCAAAATCGACAGTTTGTTTTGATCGGTGGCGGTCATTATGGAACCTTTAGTAACAGCGTAAAACTGCTATAACCTGGTTTAAATATACTAATTATCCTCCTATTGTGTTCGGGTCAATATGACCCAATCGCGTTCTTCTAATGTGCGTAATTCGTTAATTTATTTAAATATTTCGTTTCCACTGCATGACTTTTATTTTATTACTCTAATAACGATGTACCTAGATTGATAGAAAATTATAGTTTTTTTAAACGCATTTGTCACACTCACTGTGTTTGGTTCTATATGACCCGGTGATTTGTGTGGTTCAAATTAGAACGAGAATGTTATCATAGACGAATGTATTTTATTAGTTTTGTTTTATTTGCATAAATATAAATAACTTACATAATATTGCCACATTATTTCGCAATATTGCGCATATTGCATGCGTTATTTGCGTACGGTTGAGACTTGTCTGTGGCTCCGCGTGTAAATGCAGCCAGTGAGCATCTGTGTGTTAGTTTCGTAGTAAATATCAAACTTGATGCTATACTCTAATAAGAAATACCTAACGATTGAAATTTATTATTGAAAATTTGTAATGAGAGTGCTTGTGGATAGTGAGCTTGAGAAACTTTTCTGCGTTTCTAATAGTGATTCTAATGCTTCTGAAGAAGACCATTTGTCCTAAACCGAGATATATAATATGGAATCGGATGATGAAGTGGAAGCTACGATTTCAGATGAAGGTGATACGTATAATCACGTAACTTCAAAAGATGGCAATATAGTATGTAATGAAATCACACATCAATCGGGAGGATTATCAGCAGTAAATATTATTTCGTTGATTCCTGGGTCAACAAGGTATGCTACGTCGCGAATAATTGATATAAAATGCGGCTACTTTTTATATTTCACACCCAAAATTGTAAACCTAACTTTGAAAATGTCAAATTTATAAGGCAAAAGACTTTGTGGCGACACGTTTCAAGAACTAACATTAGTTGAACTAGAAGCATATTTTGGCCTACTGTTTCCAGCTGGAGTGTATAAATCTCATGTGGGATAGAAATGTAGATCGTCCAATACTCACAGCAACGATGTCCCTACAACGATTTCATGTAATTTGCTTTGGCGATAAAAAAACTCTACCACTCTACCAACGACGCCAAACTGATAAATTAGCTCCCATACGGGACTTGTGGAATGAATGGGTTGCAATTCTACCTAAGCTCTATAATGATAACGAAAATGTAACAGTAGATGAGCAACTGGTACCTTTCAGAGGCCGCTGTCCTTTTAGACAGTACATCGCGAATAAACCTGCTAAATACGGAGTCAAGATTTGGACGAACCTCCAGAGAGAGAGGTCAACGTAAAAGAGTTGTGCTAGATCTTGCTTACGGTCTAAAAGGTCACAACGTAACGTGTGATAATTTTTTTACCTCGCACGATCTGGGGCAGATGCTATTGAAAAGAAAAATAATCGTGCTTGGCACTATTCGCAAAAATAAGCCTGAATTGCCAGTCGCATTGGTCTGCAATAGGAAAGAACTTCTTTCTTCAAAATTTTACTTTACCAAGGACACGTCGATAGTTTCCTATATTCCGAAACGGAATAAAAATGTTACGCTCATGGGCACCATGCACCACGATAACGGAGTGTGTAACCAAGATCATAAAAAGACGTTTATGATTTTAGATTACAACAAAACTAAAGGTGCTGTAGACACGTTAGACAAGTTAATACTAACGTACACATGCAGACCGCAAACTAGCAGATGGCCAATGACCATCTTTCACAATATCATGTACGTTTCAGCTTACAACGCTTATGCTCTATGGTGCAAAGTAACTCCAACCTGGAATGCTGGAAAACAAACAAAACGGCGACTATTTCTTGAAGAACTGGGTAATTCCTTGATCACTACATTATATTGCAAGAAAGAAAACGTCTCCCTCGAAGTATTCCTGCAGCTGAAATGGTTATAAAGTTACGTTCTTCAAGCATTAATGGCGAAGTAAGGGAACAAAAAATAATTTTTGTCCCTCTTCAAATGATAATAAAACTAATATATGTTGTAATTGCTCAAAATACATTTGCAAAGCTCATGTACATTACTGCTGTCAAGACTGTAACAAATAAATGTTAACTACTACGTTTTTCAGATGTTCTTTAGGGTAAGGTGATTAACAGTGGATCGCGGTACACAGTGGATCGCCTTAACGTCACGCTCAGAAGTACTCGCAATATATCGACATTTAGCTATATGACGCGTTCTTCGACCGTCTCTTTGCTAAATTAGTCTCTAGGCAGGTTTCGGCGAGAGTAAACGTGATATCGTATATTTGCTGTTAAGCCAGTTTAAAAAAAAATTTACGTAAGTACATATTTGATTTATATTCTCAGTGGATGCATTTTTAAACAAATTTATTAGTGTGCATGTTTACACATACAAACACGTTTGTAAAAATAGGCTACCGTTTTAGAATCTAAAGAAAAACTGCTTTTTTAACAACATGGCAGTCGGGTCAACAGTGGATCAACGAATCATGGTACACAATGCATCATGATCCACTGTGTACCCTGTCAGTTTTAATGTGCTTTAATTGAAAAAGAGAAACGGTTTACTTCTTTACAGGATGCCCCGAAGAAAAGTAGAGAGAAAAATTGGCAAACATACTCAGGAACAAATGGAAAATGCGTTGCAATTGATTTGTGGAGGATTGGGTATCCGTAGAGTTTCAGAAGATACTAAAATTCCATTTGTGACATTACAAAGATATAAGAAAAAGAAAGAAAATACAGATCCGGCAGAAGATTTTTGTTTAGTTCCTAACTACTCTGTCAATAGAGTAATTTCAGAAGCTGAAGAAAATATTCTAAAAAGCTATTTTAAAAATTGGTCATTGATTTTCTACCGACTGTCAAGTAAAGACTGTCGTCAAGTGGCCTACCAAATGGCAAAAGTAAATCGTGTTAAAATGCCTCCAACTTGGGAAACAAACAAGTTAACTGGAATCGACTGGTGGCGCGGTTTTCGTAAACGTAATGCGAATTTGAGCCTTAGACGGCCTGAACCATGCAGTTTGGCTAGGGCAACATCATTCAATAAAGAGACTGTAAGAGTATGTTTTGACAATTTGGAAAAAATAATACAGAGAAATCCATCGTTCGCAAATGGAATGCACATATACAATTTAGATGAGACTGGCACCTCAACAGTGCAGAAACCTCAACAGGTCGTGGCTCCAAAATGACACCGAAATCTGTGCAAAGTTACCAGTGGCGAAAAGGTCTTGTGTACTACGTGCTGTATAATAAGTGCTGCCGGTCAAGTTTTACCCCCCATTATAATTTATCCAAGGAAAAATGTCAATCCTAGGATGGCAACTGGAACACCACTTGGTTCCTTGATTTTGGCAAACCCCTCAGGATGGATGAACACCGAGTTGTTTGTCAGCGTCATGGATCAGTTCATCAAGCAAACTCAGAGCAGCTCTGCGAATCCTTCTCTCCTATTGCTAGATAATCACGAATCTCATTTGAATATTGAAGCACTCGACTTGGCCAAGGAATTTGGGGTTACTGTTCTAACGTTTCATCCACATACGTCTGTCAAAATGCTACCGCTGGATGTAGGAGTCTTCGGGCCCTTCAAAACTTATTACAGTACTGAAATGGATTGTTGGTTATTGCGTAACCCTGGCTATCCAGTTTCAATTTATGATATTGGTCAATTTATTGGAACAGCTTTTAATAAATCAATGACGATTGAAAATATAACAAAGGTTTTTAGAAAAACCGGTATTGTTCCATTTGATAGGGATGTTTTCAGTAATAATGATGTTTTGCCAAGTAGTGTGACAGATCGACAAGATCCCACATGTTCTGCATTGGACCAGATTTCTTTGGTTACTAACGACATTTTACCTCCTGTTGATACCGATCCTGCACCTTCCGTTTTTAACCCAAATCCTGCGGTACCAGACACTGATGCTGCAGGACTTGCTAATTCTGAAACCATTCTAATAGCTCCAGATCAGTTTACGGCTCCGATTAAAGCTGGCCCTGGAAACAACAAAAGAAAAGCGAGAAGAGCAGGCAGAAGCATTATTGCAACAGACGCCCCTGAGAAGGATGAAATAAATAAAATTAGACAGGCGGCTGTTTAGAGAAAAGGAGCTAAAGTAAAAAAAGTTAAACGACAAGTGTTGCTGAGTGATTCTGAAGGTGAAAGTGAAAACGAAAAGAATTTATACCAAGAAAGCGATGACCACAATGATTGGTATGAGAAAGATGAAGATGAAGAAGACGAGCATGCCTTAACTGATAGAGACTTTTTGATTCCGATACCACGAAGAGCAGAAGTAGGAGAATATGTTGTGGTATTGTTTTGTACGAAGAAGTTGAGAGTCTATTACGTTGCCAAAATATTAGAACCCCTTAACGACAATCTGGAGTATTTTGTAACTTTTCTGAGACTCAAACTAAAAACACAACAACTCTTCTGTATGCCAGACGTAGCCGACGCGGCATTTGTAAAGGAGAAAGACGTTAAATATTTACTTCCAAAACCAAAAGTCAGTGGTTCAGCCAGACGCCGTTCATATTATAAATTTACAGTTAGTTTTGCATTTTTGACCATGCGCTAAAATGTAGTTGTTAGCTACTCTTTTGTAGATAATAAAGTTTTTCATGTGAATCGGACTTTTCCTTTGAATGTGATTTAGGCAGCTGATTCACTGTGTACCATTACCCGATTCACTGTGTACTTACATGGCTAACAGTGGATCAGTTTAAATCATTTAACAAAAGTGTTTTTTGTATTTTTTTCTGAAAAGTGCCGCACTCTATGTAATCACAAATGTGTTCTAAATACATAAGAGTATTCAGTAAAAAAAACATAAAAATTACAATGATTTGAATCGGTAATAAAACTTAAATAAAAAAAAGCGATCCACTGTTACCACCCTACCCTACATAATACTTATAATAAAAATATAATAACGTAATAAACTGTAATAAATAATAAACACTACATCTTATTTCTTATTGTTATTTACTGTTATATCAATTTAACGGCAATAAAACGACAACTATAGGCTCCCGGGTCATAATGACCCGAACACAATAAGCGAAACCAAAATGTTAACACAATAGGAGGGTTAAGGAAATAATTTCCTTACATTTAAACAATTGCATAATTGAAGATTGATTACTATTTCTAATAATTTTGTAAAAACTGAGAAGATGCTGATTGGTGTCAGGTTCTTCAACGCTTTAGTATTTGACCTTCATGCTAATGGAGAGTGTACCGGATAGAGTTGCAGGGCAAAAAAGTCCATCCCATCCCCTTTTATTAACCAGTCAATGTAAGAAATCTATTTTATTAGATTGATCTCATTGAAAATGACGATATTTCGACATAGTATTTTATTAAGTTTCCGTAATGATACCAGAATACAAAATTTTTATTGTAAATACGACACCAAATACCAAATGTTTTTGGATTAATTATTTCGCTGGTGAAAGTAGATGTCTCTCGCGATCCACTTGCTACCTAAAGCATTAAAGGTGTTACAATTAGATTTATTTATTATTTCAGGTAGTTTTAAATGAATATATGTGTCTTGTAAACTGACCCTGTAGACATACGGTTATAGTAAAAACCAGTTCCGGCAGCTCTCATAAATCATACCGAGCTTATAAGGAAATGGTGATGCTAAACACAGCATTCAGGGAGTTATGGATTGGTGTAACCATCTGGTCTGCGTGTCAGTAGTAAAATTATCTTTCAAAATTGTTAAATATGTTGAAACAATTTTGTGAAATGTGAAAATTAAATTCAATATTGTGAAGCTACGTTAAAGATGACAAATCGGAACACCCTCTAATGGTCGAAGGATAACAGTGAAAACCGTTAGATCCAAAGAAAAAATTTAACAAGATTTAATCAAGTTATGATGTAAGTATAAGATTGTGAAAAACTTTAATTTGGAATTGAGAAAAGCATTCACAAACAGAAACTTGACATCAACTAAAATAATCCAGTGAAATCTAACAAAGAAATAGCTTTAGCACTAAAGGCAAGTGATATTTAACAATAAAAACATAATGTAGTACGTTTTATGTAATTTTTAATTTTAATTTCAACTACTTATACTAAGTTATAGTGCTGCGGTAATTTAACATAAAATTGGTAAACCATTTACTTTATGGTTATGGAAACGTCTAGATTGTATGACTTAAATATACAAATACACCATATAAAAACCCAAAAAAGACAAGTATATTAATATGTGTAATAATGGTGAAAGTTTACATTTTCATAAGAATAAAAACAACATCGTAACAATTAAGTAGCGCTTGAGATAAAGACCTCAATATTGCTCCAAATTTTAAGATTCCAAGTATTAAGCTCTTCTTAACTTCTAAGCATCATTGGAAATGTTTTCTTCATGCCAGGTTATACTGAAGAAATTGATTAGTAATTAACGAATTACACCTAACCCATTTTGTTAATAAAATTACAAATAAGGTGTTCGGATGATTTTTTCAATTATGTATATTTTGAAGTACTTAACATAAAAGCAATTCCGAACTTATTATGTACAATTTAAACCTGCTTTCGAAAGTACATCACGGAATTATATGATAAGCGATTGGGAATTGTGATCATTCGCAGGAGAGTGTAATTAGCAAACTTAAAGTCAGAATTTATTAAACGTTAAAGTAAGGATTTGTCTTAATATAAATTTACGTTCAAACTTCTGATAGTAGAATAGTTAGGTGTATTATGTTTACATTAACATGGTATACTGGGACGGTAAATTATTATAAACTTCAGCCATTACGTGCAAATGTAGATCTTATTTAGCTGTAAGCGTGTTTAAATGATACTGTAATACAAGGCTTTAGCTTTAAAACATTGTAATTTGTAACTTTATGCCTTTTTTGGATGCGTAAATTTAGCCTTTATAAATTTGTTAACAGGTAGTAATAACGCAGTATAATACATTATGAAATAATCATTGTGTACGTAATATAATATCACTAAATTAAGGAAATATGTAATGTCTTTTCCGAAATTTTAATGGTGTACACATTTTTTACTCTGATGGCCAATAACGTTTACACCAAGACGACGACTGCGTAAAAGGTTTAAAATCTGAGTGAAGGATATCTCTATCCTTCAGTCTTTGAAAAACAAATTCGAACGTGCCTGGGGAATATTTTTTTATAGGTGTATGATTAACCCTGATACTCTGTGTTTCCCGAATGAACATAGTTTCTTGAATTGTACCGAAACTTCCTCGTTAGAAAGGATTTTTTAAACACGCTTTCTCTTTATACAGGGTGTCTCAGCTAAACCGTTCATTAAAAGTTTATGGAGTTGTGGCCAAAATAAAAACTTGAAAATTTAGAGCCAGGTATCCACCTGCTTTGTTATTTTCAATGGAATACCCTATATATTTCTGCATTTTTGCATGGCAACCATGATTTTGAATCTTTTTTATTGAACTACATCATGCCCACCTATTACGGTTTTTGAGATAAAACTCATTCTCCGAAATCGACAGCTGGTCGACGTTTACAAAATGGACTGTAACTCCTACTTGGATTGAAGTAAAAAGTTAAAATCCGATTAAGTTTGTAGTTAGAGACACCTTTATCATGAGCATCTTTTAAAATAAAAATCTTCGCCTGAGAATAATGTCTAAATTTAAACTTTTCTGCCAGAGTTAAAAACGTAAAAAATCAATGAATTAAATGGAATACCTTATTTTTTTATTACGTAATCGAATTGGCGATAAGATTTGATACAAAGTGTTATCACATGTTATATCTAAATCAAACTGTTCTAGAGTTATTTCCCAAAAAACGGAAACTTTTAATGCCTTAACCCTTAATGCGGGAATGCTATGAACAGTTGCTGTGGATACGAGAAATAATTTTTCAAATGCCAAGTTTTTAATGTTTGTAACTTAGTACTTATCTCTTAAATTCCTTAATATTATTGCACAATATTTCACGAAAACTATTCACATTTACTCCTAATGATAAAAGATGGATGTAAAGAACAAATTATAATAAATGTTCGAAATGGTGGCCGTTCGCATTCAAGCATGATGTTAAGCGTGACGAAACACCCTCCAGTACTGCTGTTCATACTTCTTGAGGAGAGAGCTTGTCGAATGCTGCTCATTGAGGAAAATCCAGAGACAATATAACACGTTACAGCAGACTGCAGTCTTTTTTCCCAAACAGACCACTAACATCGCCATAATCCAGTCATCCACCAAGACATATGCCTTAATCTAGGACTCCTCAATAAGATAGAGAGGGTGCCGTACTACAAATATGAACCCGGACCAGTCGTCGAAAACAGTCAGTTCACCATCTATTAAGGCAGGTCCGTCCTAACCGATCGCTACATCCCCTTTAACAAGCCATAGTTGTAAGAGACAATCAAGCAGAAATAGCGATCCCGAATACCCACAACATAGTCAACACCATGGCACAGAAAAAGCGGAAGTACACAGAAGTGGTAGGCCAGATTAAGAAGTGGGGACTGAAAAAAATGACCATCGTCCCATCGTGATCTCTACAACGTAGCAAGGGAGTTGCACAAGAGCTTGGAGATACTGCAGAAGAACACGTACATTCTGTTGCAGATCTTTTCCTGAAATCCGACAAGAGTGCTCAGAAGATTTCTGAGTCAACAATGAGAGTGCTTGGCAGTAGCCCGTACCTCATTATACTAACCAGGAAACCTGAGATAAAAAAAAATTATAATTCATTTAACCATCTTTTTTTATTTTTTCATATACTGACGTTTCATATTTGTTATCTTTTTCTGTATAGACAGACTACTTACATAAGATGTTTAAATTAACTTTTAACGCTTACTTCGTTTCATATTAAAAACACACACGCCCGCACGCGTGTGAACGCGCTCACGCGAGAACTCGCATGCACACTATCACGCGCACGAGCAAACACCCATACTTATGCACTATAGACCTCAGGTGTAAGAAAGTAATCTATTATAACCTAAATGTGGTTTCTATATGTACATATAGTATATACCCAATTAATTAACTCAATATACAGTGCGTTCAATATAATCGGACGCACTCAATAACTCTTTTGTATTGCGTTTCTGAAGAAAGTGTTTAAATAGTTTTTTGTTCATTTACAAATACTCTATTAAGTGCTTGGTTTAGATAATTTTTTAAGCTTCCGGTTTGACCGGAAGCGCACATAATTTTATTTTTTTAAAATACACTGTATATATATATTTGCATTTTTGCACTGCCTATTTTTTCTCAATACATACGTATAAAATTCTTATAGGGTTTTATAAAAAAATTAGAGAAAAATGCCATCGAAAGTTTTTCAATTTTATTATACGATTAGAAGAATCAAACAAAACCGTAGGCAGCGTACGTCAACAAAATCGCATCGCAATTGTTTTTTTCCTTATTACAATTGACAACCAGACAAAAGTTTAATTTGATTTCAATCCAAATAATTGTTTAAAATGAATAACAGTGAAAAAGTTGACCGGTTGTTAATTTTCGGTGAATGTAAACTTAATTCTCGACGAGCGGTAGAATTATAAGCACAAAGATATCCCAATAGATACCATCCTTCCGAAAGTTACATACGAAAATTGAACAATCGCTTAGAATGCGTGGAACATTACCAGGAGTAAATTATCAGAATTTAGAACAACAAAGAAATGTTTTGACCGAAGATATTGAAATATAAATATTGGGTTATTTTAGAGTAAATCCACGGTCATCTATTAGACATGTAGCGCAAGAAGTAGATGTATCAGTTGACTCAATTCACAGGACATTAAAAAAATTTAAAATGCTGCCGTATAAAGTCGATTTGGTTCAACACTTGCGGCCTCAAGACTCTGATCGGAGATTAACTTTGATTGCATGGATAGTTGAGCAATGTGATCACAATCCATTATTTTTAGATCATATTTTATGGACAGATGAATCCAAGTTTACAAATAATGGAGTTATTAATAAACAAAACAATCGTTATTGGTCTGACGAAAATCCTCATTGGTCAATGGAAACTAACCATCAAACCGTATGGGGTACTAATGTTTGGTGCGGTTTAATTGGAAACCAATTACTAGGGCCTTATTTATATGATGGTAATCTAAACGCCAATAGGTATCTTGAATTTTTAGATAACGTGCTACCAACAATGCTCGATGAGTTTCCTCTGCTTCTGCGACAACAATTGCATTTCCAGCAAGATGGAGTTCCAGCTTACAACGCGTTGATAGTAAAAGAATATCTTAACCAAACGTTCAATGAACGATGGATAGGAACTAACGGCCCGGTAGAATGGCCTGCGAGATCACCGGATCTTACACCGTTAGACTTTTTCTTGTGGGGTCATTTAAAGACAGTGGTGTATGCCGATCCACCTTTAAATGTTATAGACTTAAAGAATAAAATTACAGCTGCATGTGTTAATTTAACTACGCAGCAAATCAAAAAAGCAACTAACCATGAACTCAGGCGACGATTAGAAGCATGTCTAGAACAGAATGGTGGCAACTTTGAACAATTTATTCGCTAATTATAACTGATTTTGTTTAATTTTTTTAACCATATAATAAAATTGAAAAACTTTCGATGGCATTTTTCTCTAATTTTGTTTTATAAAACCCTATAAGAATTTTATACGTATGTATTGAGAAAAAAATAGGCAATGCGCTTCCGGTCAAACCGGAAGCTTAAAATATTATCTAAACCAAGCACTTAATAGAGTATTTGTAAATGAATAAAAAACTATTTAAACACTTTCTTGTGAAACGCAATACAAAAGAGTTATTGAGTGCGTCCGATTATATTGAACGCACTGTATACGAACAAATTCTAAATTGTAATAATATTAATCCCATGACATTTTTTTTCGTAACCTACATTAATATGATCAATATTTTTGTTATTTTGAAACATTAGTAACGTAATTTATTTTGTTTTTCAGACAATTGAACTATGTCGAAATTAACTTTTTCGTTCATGTTCGTCGTCGTTTAGATAGATGGTTGTCTAGAGAGAGCTATTTAATAGGTTAACTTTTGTTCGAAATTTTTCAGTATTATCACAACTGAATTCGTTCGTTTTTCAAATAAAAGAAATGTTTAGGATTGGACATATTTCATTGTGGATATGTAGACAGTTCCATGCTTTGGTTGTAAGTTTTCTTTCAGAAGATATTACCAAAGCTAATTTATACGTACATACATGTTTACTAACCCATACTACTGTGTTTCCCTGTTGAACGAACACTCCATTAGAACTTTGCAGCATCGTATATAGCAGTCAGCCAAAAATATGAACGTATGTTCTTTATTTTGATATATTTGTCTTCATGTTTGCGGAAGTGTTAAGTATTGAAATAGACAAGCTCATTTAATCGTAACTGCAATGAAAGCTTAGTGTACGTGTATAAATTTGTGCATCAGAAGTGCTTGTGGAAGTGAGGGTTGCAGAAATCAATATGAGGCAGTAAGCACGGCGCCAATATAGCATAATGGTGCCAGGCTCGACGGCGCCCACACAAAAAGGACTAACGCATTCTTCAATATATACACAAGTACGTGAGCTTGTCTGCCAATCCACTCTAGTCTTCATTTTTAATTAGAAAGTGCATATATATGCATAACTATCGCATTAGCAAAACCAACTTTGTTTCGTTATTACATCAAATTTAATTAACTTAATTACCTACTATCTGAACAAATATTTCCTATCTTTCCTAAATTGGTATGAAGGTTCAAATATGGCATTCTTAGAAAAATCATTGTCTACATTTAGAAATGCAAATGGAAAGTCGTACACTTAAAAATAAATAATTGTTTCAGTTTTATAGTTTTAGGGAAATAAAGGATCCTCTTATTTTACAACTACATAGATAATGCCGTTAAGTAAAAGGCACGGTACTGCAAGGAATATGCAATTTATTCAATCTAATTGAGCTTACAATTTATGTACATAGGGTTGATAAGGAGTACCGAGTTACTTTAAGAATGTAATGTATTAATTTTACACATACTGTAAGTCAATATGAAACGTTCCTTATAAAGTAACTTGTCCGTGTTTTTTTTTTGGTAGCAGAGATAAACTACAATAAATTTCTGCATTGGCTCATTTTGCAAGTATTAATCAATTGACAATCGAGCTTTTACTAAATGTAAATCAAATAATTTTATTTTTCAGCAAACGATAATTGCACTGTAAAAAGCAAGATAGACAAACAGCACCTAATTAAACTCCCTGCGACACGAATCAAATGCGTTTTAATAACGTTTACTTACTTCTTGACCTCGTCGTATATTAATAAATATCGCTTAGTCCCCGATAGCGTCTCATTACAAATTACTATCTAACCGTACATTAAAATAAATATTTGGAGTGGAACACCACACGACTTCCAACCTACAAAATCGAAATTAAAAGAAATGAAGTGATTTTAATAACATTTTTTTAAGGATAATTATAAGTTCATTACGAAAATAGGCAACATTGTAAACGCAAACACAATAATCTATGTCAAACAGACGTTTAAAACTGACAGGCAGAGGTTAATAGACATCTAGATACCAACTTAAATTAAAAGAAATGAAATAATTTTAATTTCAATTTTTTTACGATAACTATGCAACCTCTTTTTCATACGTTCACAACGAAAACGGGCGACATTGTAAAAACAAAAACAATCTATGTCAGAATAACGTTTAAAACTTCATGTCAGAGATTAATGGACAAATACATGTTAACGTAAATAAAATTCCAAAGCCGCCCGATTCTATAAAAATATCGATAATACAGCTTCAGTATTTTCAATCACAATTATTTAATTTTTATATTTATTTCACTTTACATTAAAAAACTGTATACAGAAAGTTTATGTAACATTAAATTTTCTTTAAAAAAGACGTTACACTTTTTCTTATAAAATGAATCGTTATTCAGATAATGAAAAAATTTGAACTAACACTTAAATTCTACCTTATGAATTTAACGCTAAATTACGCGACATATCAAACATTTGCAGAGAATATAATTAATCGATATGTTTAAGGTCTATATATAGGTATTTTTATATATTTGAAATATGTTTTAGAAATATGGAGTTGGTTTAACGATAGTGAAAAAAAAAGTCGATTGCATATCTATACCTACATATGTACATGTAGGTTGGAAGGTAAAAATTGAATTAAATAACAAACTATAGTACGTCCCAGAATATCAGAGAGTAATAAATCATCTTGACAGCGACAGGTCAGGG
This sequence comes from Vesta saturnalis, assembly GCA_036346205.1. Taxonomy (NCBI): domain Eukaryota; kingdom Metazoa; phylum Arthropoda; class Insecta; order Coleoptera; family Lampyridae; genus Vesta; species Vesta saturnalis. Next base: position 248,337 of record JARFJB010001972.1, read on the forward strand.
CGTACTTATTTATGGTTTCTGATGTTCGTATAAAATATTTTAAAATATATACTTATAATTGTAATTATGACCTATTAACACATACAAAAAGAAAAAAATTAAGTGATTTAATATCGAAGTCTTTGTCTAAGTAACCTATAAGTTTTTTTTTTATCAAACCAAATAATGTTTGTTAACGTGCATTTAATCTGTTTCAAGTTTCAGCATAGAAACCGTTTGTGACGTCATTATCATGTTTTTGTTTTAAATTTAGGTAAATTAATTTAGCATTTCATTTAATAAAAAATGAAGCGACAGTTCTAACTTTGTTAGTTAAGTACAGATTGTTTGAGATTGAATTAATACAAATGTCATCTTTACCAAAGCAGATAATACATTAGTAGAAGAGGGGCACCACGCTCCGGTGCAGTTCTTAATTATGACGTCTTAACTTATCTCAATTCATCTTAATTCATCTTAATTCATCTTAATTCATCTTAATTCATCTTAATTCATCTTAATTCATCTTAATTCATCTTAATTCATCTTAATTCATTTTAATTCATCCTAATTAATCTTAGCAACCCTGTTTTGGCGGCCATCTTGATGGCATTTTTGTTTCGGCAGACATTTTTGTTTTACGGCCATTTTTGTAACAAAAGCCAACATTTAATTCTAAAATACCGTAGTTGGAAACCCTGTAACGCGATTCAGACTTTCTAAATTGTCTCCTGTGGGTTAAGTAGAGCAAGACAGTAGCTTATTTTTGACACCACTGGACCTAAAAATATGCCGTAGTTTGAGTGATTGAACATAGGACCCAAACTGAAGATAAATGCCAATAAACGTTAAATGGTACATTCTGTTACAATTATTTTAATTATCTGCACGTTAGCATCTTGTGTTTAGTTTCTTCATAGGCGACAGTATTGTTATCCTGAGTTTATCTAGTAACTACTTTACCGTTATTTTGTGAAATATGAGGTAATTAAGCGAACGGGAAAGAATTGAAATCATGTGCATGCTTGGTGTCGGAGATAGGTCGCGCACTAAATTAGAAGTGGTTGCGTTGTGTAATGTAACTCACCCTGATCGACCATCCATTATCCAAAGCATGGTAACCATAGTTGAGGCGAAATTTGGGGAATTTTCGGGATATGAAAAAATATGGTCGAAAGTCGATGAGTGAAGAAGATCAGTTGAACATTGTGTTAGCAGTGAAAAATAATTCTAATACCACCATTACGGACACGGCTAATAATATTACTGTGCATAAAGTGTAGAAAAGAGAGAAGTTCCATCCCTACAGGATATGCTTACTTCACGAGCTGTCGGATGATGATTTTGATCGGCGAAATGAATCTTGTAAACAAATGCAACAATTATGTTATGACAAAACGCAAATTTTGTAAAAAGAATATATTTTCCGACGAAGCAAAATTTACTTAAGAGGACCATGTGAACAGACAAAATCGTCGGTATTGGGCAATCGAAAATCCTTATTGGTTCACGGAATATCACACCCAAAACCCTTAAAAATTGAACGTTTTGTGACGGAAGAGTTTGGGGTGCTTATTTCTTCGAGGATACTCTCACTGGTGAGCGATATTTAGACCTTGTTCAAAAAGACCTCATCCCCGCTCTAGTAACGTTGTATCCTGAATTAGAAGAGCCCGATATGCACCACCGTGACCTCTTTTTCCAACAAGATGAAGCATCGCCACAATACGCGTTACCTGTCCGCGCTTATTTGGATGAAGTTTTTCCAAATTGTTAGATAGGGAGGAAATGGATAATTGAGTGGTCAGCCGGATCGCCATATTGAAATCCTATAGATTACTTCTTGTGGGGATACTTAAAGAGTAAAGTATACGTGGCGCGACCGGCCAATTTAGAAGATGTCATCGACAACGTTCAAAAATCATGTATTAGTCGCTACTATTGTCAGATTGTGAACGGTGCTAAATTTGAACATTTAATTTAAATTAGTAGTCATTTTACAACTAAAACAAAAAATTTTCTGTGTTTCAAAATATATTTTATTAAAAAAATCATTTGAATATTTCTTATTAGAAACGATACACGAACCCATTTAGGTACGATTTTTTCTTACTACCCTGTATAACATAATCAAACCTTATATTGAAAGAATGGCCGAAGTGAGCTGAATCCAAATTGGAAATAACATACAGGGTTTCCCATTTGGTTTACCCTGTATAATTGAAATACCCTGTGTAACCTAAAATAATTTTAAAATATGGCCTCAGTTCTTTCTACTACACTTCAAAATTTTGTTATCCTATTCCATCAAATAAGGGAGGTATCTCCCGCGGACGCAAGTTTAGGACACCTTGTATTAACCTCATCCATATGTACCTTGTTGTACATAAAAAGAAGTACCCTTTCTAATTCTGCAATAAAAAATGGGAGTTGGCATTTAAAAAAATGTCGCTGACGTCATAGCTTTTTCTTGACATACCCTGTATATTTCACTTTTACGTAAAAAAATTCTAAATTGCGTTTTCTTCCTAAACTTCCATTCGAATTTTAATTGAATGTATCCGCTACTTTACGAACGCTCCTCCGTAGGTACTATAATGTACACCATAAACAATGTTATACGGTAAATCAACCATCCGACAATAATAAAACAACTACAGGTGGTACAAAATAAATACCTAAGAATTGCAGTAAACGCGCCGTGTTTCGTAAGAGACGACCAAATACACGAAGACCTTAGGATACCCAGCTTAATGGAGTTCGCAAAAAACGCCGCAACCAACCTAGAAGAAGCACTAGCGGCACATCCCAACCCAGCAATAAAAGGAATATGGGACTACGACATCCAAGATAAAACGAAGCACAATAAAAAAGGTAGTATATTTATTAGTACATTTGTATTTATTACAGGTATAGCGAATATACATATCCGCCAGGAAATAACCAACGCCAGGAAGGCATAAAGGGTTAGAACCCGAAATAGCCGTAAATAAATAATGATGACCGATGACCAAACCATCCGTAGTTAGAGAGGTAAACAAATATTCATGTAGCCATTTCCAAGGTCTAAACATGAGCCATAAAACTACATACTATATAATACAAAATAAGCCTACTAGATTAAAATACCTTAACAGTCTACGGAATCGCCAATATCAACTCCCAATCCAATTCGAACAGATAAAGCCTTTACACCTGTATTCTACCATAGATATCTTACGTGATAACTAAGATATTTATGTATTGTACACGTATGCATGTGTACCATGTGTTGCCTACCTTCAGTGAACACAATTCTCAAAATGTGTTAGTATCCTAGTAACAGTATATAATAAAGCAAATCAAACACCAAATATATGAAGTGTACAAACCTTGGCAGGTCGCAAATAAAACATTCCAACCTAAAACTAGAAACAGAAGACCGTCACACATACAGTCGATCTTTTATTTATTATATCTTTATTTCTGTCTGACATTTTTTCGCCAGTTCTGATTTTTTCCTGTATTTCTCATTTTGGTTTTATGCCGTGGGATTTTATATTTACATCAGAGAGTTACAATGTTGGTCCTTTTTTTCGAAGTATAGTCGTAATTGACTAGGAGAACCTTGTGACTAATTATACAACGTTAAGATAGATCTTTGGGGTTTGAAATCGTGTATTTCTATATATTTTATAAAAATAAAGAAATCTTTACCTTTGAAATAAATGAAAAATACTTATCTTTAGGTTTGAAAGTCTGTACTTGTATTCATTTTATGCCACTAAATTTGTATAAAACACATTTTTGCTTGTTCTTTGATAAAAAATAAATTTGCATAAGACAAATAAAAATTCAAGATTTCAAACCCAAAAGATAAGTATCTTAATCATAAATGATAATCGTAAAAGTACACACTTTAAAATTATGTAGTGTGTATCGGCTTACTGTAAATCCTCATGTTGATATTAAAATGTGTTTAATTCCTCTTGGTTAACAAGATATACAAGGAATTAATGTTCTGGCAGTATTTTGATAAATTAATTTTAGCAAAAATCAACACATTTACCAAATACCATAATTAAACCAAATAACAGAAACTTCATACATTCCAAATAAATATATTATAATCATAATAGTTATAATTCTAATAATTATAATAGTCATTATAATCATAGTATAATTATATATTATTCGGTATTAATATAAAGTCAACGTTGTATAAAGTAGCATGAGTATCCTCCTCACGGAACTTGTGTTTCGTATAAATTGATTTTCTTTATTATAAAATGTATATGAATTAACAATGCAGTTAGTGTATAGAATAAGAGTTTGAAAAAATAATACATATTGTTTCCCTTATTTTTGATCTTTTCCCACGCATTTAAATAAGGTGTAGATTAAACTTTGAATAGAAATATCATTTATTATTTCTTCTGTTTAAAATATATTCAGTTAAATATTCCAACGTTAGCAATTTAGTTTCCTATTGGACTTAAAATTTTGAAAGTATGCACTGTACAATATATTATTATGTGACAACAAATTTACAAGGACACTGGGTTTAAGGCAAACAATTAAGGTACTTATGGAATAAATTTTTTATTTTTTAATCTAGATTAATGTAATACAGAGCATAATATGCATAAATAATGCATGCTTGATACGTAAGTAAATATAAGATTATAATAACATAGCTTATTTATACTTATTTATAAATATTTTATGCCTTTCATCTCATCTAAACCATATTGTATTATAATACCTCAATAACTCAAAAAACATGAATACTTAATGTATGCATTTTTTAAATTCATGATGAAATCTACTTAATGCACAGAATATACATAAAAGTAGTTCCGATTCTATAGAGCTAAAATTTTTCAATAGTGTTCTCCCTTGCTGTTTCATAATTAGAGCACTAGAGGAAAGCGTGCTGCTAAAACTTGTTTAAAACAGCAGTTCGCTAACTTATAACTTCTTTGTAATGTAATAAAGTTCTATTAGGACTATAACTTTCAAGTTTTCGGCTATTAACAATCACGGTGTAATAATTTTTGAACAAAGTTGTGATGATAATAATAGGTTACCTATAAAAATTTACACTTGGTGATTAAATAAATTTTAAAATTTTAAATGCATTCATTTCAGGTATTCGAGATTTATTTGATATTTTGAGGTAATCTACATTTTTTATAACTCTAATTATTTTTACTCACTAAGACTTATGATACAAATTTTTGAACAATTAAAATTTTTTGGGGTTTTAAACCGTTTTTATATTTTATATAATTTTAAATGTTTCGATAACAGTTACAGTTATCGTCCTCAGTAAATGGTAATATCTTTAATAATTACTTGAAATGTTAAAACAAATTTATGAAATATAAAAAATATGAAAACAAAAACATAAGCCTGCTATTAATACAACAGTTTTAGTAAAAAATAGCAAATTTAATAATTAAACATTATTAAACTGTCTTGAATATGACAAATCACCGTCTAACGCACGGAGGGTAACAGTGAAAAATTCTTAAAGATGTTACCATTTACTGAGCACGGTAACTACAATTGTTACCGAAACGTATTAGTTAGATATTCGCAGTAATAAATGTCGTTTATTATTCTAATGATCACTTCAAGCATTAATTCGTATCTTTTCTGTTCAACATAGTTTTAGTACCATCTTTTTTGTTTTTGACCCAAAACATGTTAATGGAAATCATAGCAATTTATGCATCAAGGTAGTGAATCGGCCTTTTTTACTGCCGACATGAAGTGTGTTTCTCGGGCGACACGACCTATACTTTGCTAGAGTAGGGCTTATCCAACTAAACTATCGAGGAGCCAAATCACACTCGACGTAACCTTTTACTGTATGTACTTTAAACTATTTATATATATATATATATATATATATATATATATATATATATATATATATAGGGTGCGGCGTTAGTGCGTCGAAGTATGATATATCCGTTATTAAAGGAGATATCAAAAAAAGTTATTTACAAAAATTATAGGCAACTTCAAACTTCACATTATAAAATTATTTTCGTATTTACAGGGTGTTACATATTACTAGCGTGAACCAAACAAACTTTTTTTTTAAATAGGACACCTATATATTATTTCAAATTTAGATTAAGCTCATCTCCCCATACTTCTAATATAGGGTTTCATTACGTTATACAGGGCATTTCAAAAGTTATGGTCAATTGTACACGAAAATCATTCTCATTTCAACGTCCTGTATACCCTAGACGGAACAACCTAACAATAATTTTTTCCAGTCATAACTTTTTGACAATGGTACAATGTTACAAGAAAGTGCTATTTCTTTATTATTGCACCAATTGAATATAGAGCGAGCCAAAATTCAACACATGATTTTGTGAATTTTTTCAAACGAATCGCCCTGTATTTTATTTTATTATAAAAAGTGAAAATACACTTTATGTTCTTTCATTTTTATTAAGCACCCCCTATAGCTAAAATCGTTAATTTCTGAGATATTTTAGGGCATATTATAACTAGTGTTATGATTATCATCGGTGATAGATCGAGTTAAAAGCGATGAAAATTGAAAGAGTGCGAAGCACTTTGACAGTAAACTATTTTATTCATTAAAATCATTTGACAGTCCACATAAATGAATGAAAGTAATCAAAAATGTACCATGTGACATGTGAATTATATTCTCAGTTTAATACCAGAATTCGATTTTTTTCAATTTCTGTTATAATCAGTTAACCGTGAACACATGACAGATAGATATTATTCAGTAATAATTAGTAGCTTGCCATTAGCAAACTACTTTGAGATTGTGTAGTGTTTATTAATTTGTAGATATTTAAATACTGTTTGAAATGAACCTTCCTGTTGAGGAATTAACAGACATAATATGGGTACTGGGAGAATGTATGAAAAATTGATTATTAGCGCAAATAATTAACAAAAAGAGATATCCCGCATGAAGATAACCCAATAAAATAGTTTTGGAAAGCTTAGTAGATCATTTCAATCGTACGGGTTAAGTAGTTTATGAAAAAAAGGAAAGGGCAAAACCTCTACATAACGAGGAAAATGAATTTAACGTGATGCTTGAAGTTACGCATAATCCACATGTTAGTACACGTCAAATCTCGCGTCAGCATGATATTAGTGACAGGTCCGCCCGAAGAATACTGCGTAAAAATAAGATGCATCCATACCATATCCAGTTGCATCAAGAGTTACTCGAAGATGACATCTCAGAAGGGTTGCTTTTTGTGAATGGGCTCAACGACAAATCCACAATCAGGCGGATTTCTTTGATTTTCTCCTCTTTGGAGAAGAAGCCACGTTTCATAAAAATGGAACTGTGAATAGACACAATTTCCATTATTATTCGACAAGTAATCCCCATCTTATAGCAACTCATAGTCAAACTAGGTGGTCTTTGAACGTTAGGGATGGTATAGTTGGAAATCACGTAATTGTACCACATTTCTTCGATGGAACAGTGAATGGTCAGGTTTATTTGGCAAACGTTCCTCTTAACATTCGTCAAAGAATGTGGTTGTTACACGATGGAGCTCCGGCACATCACACTAGGTTAATTCATAATCATCTTAATACCCATTTGCCTGGAATATGGGTGGGAAGAGGAGGGCCCATTTCCTGGCCAGCTCGTTCACCAGAGTTAGGTAAAACTGGCTTCTTCAAGTGGTGTTATGTGAAAAACCGTACGTATCAAATACCTCCAACCACACAAGATGATATGAAGAATAGAATACGAGAAGCATTCCAGAATATTAATGTAGAAATATTAAGAAATGTCAGTCGAGAATTTGAAGATCGCCTGCAATGCTGTATTGACGTTTTCGGTGAACATTTTGAACATTTATTATGAAATTAGTTAATTTTATAAGAATTTTGTCTTAATAATCAATGCTTTTGAATTTTTTATAATAATTTGTCACACTTTTATTTGTTCAAGGCTAACTTGTTATAATATAAACTTAAAAAAAATTTCTTTCTGTTATTAAATTGAAAATATCTCAGAAATTAACGATTTTAGCTATAGAGAGTGATTAATGAAAATGAAAGAACATAAAGTGTGTTTTCATTTTTTAACATAAAATACAGGGCGATTCCTTTGAAAAAATTGACAAAATCATGGGTTCGAGTTGTGGCTCGCTCTATATTCAATTGGTGCAATAATAAAGAAATAGCACTTTCTCGTAATAGTGTACCAATGTCAAAAAGTTATGACTGAAAGAAATTATTGTTAGATTGTTCCGTCTAGGGTATACAGGAAGTTGAAATGAGAATGATCTCCACGTACAATTGACCATAACTTTTGAAATACCCTGTATAACGTAATGAAACCCTATATTGGAAGTATAGGGGAGATGAAGTTAATCTAAATTTGAAATAATATATAGAGTGTCCTATTTAAAAAAAGTATGGTTCACCCAGATAATATGTAACACCCTGTAAATACGAAAATAATATTTAATGTGAAGTTTGAAGTTGCGTATAATTTTTGTAAATAACTTTTTTTGATATCTCCTTTAATAACGGATATATAATACTCTGACGCACTAATGCCGCACCCTGTATATATATATATATATATATATATATATATATATATAATTACCTTAACACGTAAATACTTCCTAAGAGAGCTGGAGCTCTTTGTAGATGGCGCCCTAACATCGGTCTAATTCAAATATCTTCAAAATGGTTTCCCTTTAAATGATAGCGTTCTGTACATTTATTTAGTGGAATATGCCCAATTGTATGGCGTGAATATGATTCTTTAGTTGTACTCATAAGCGGCTCGTTTGGGCGGGTTATTGGACATTGTTATTCATAAGTTTATTGTTTTTCAAAATTTCGAAATTTTAACATAAAATTTAAAAAATTTAGAGTATTTCGTAAAAGAATGATACCCTTGTCTCAAGTCGCTATAACGCACCGTTTTCGAAATAAATCGATTTGAACTTTTATAAAATTTACTAACGAATTCATTTACAATTATGAAAGATGGCTATGAAAAATAAACAAAATAACAATTGCGTGAACGTCAAACCGCTCTCATGTCATAAATTAATTTTGCTTTAGAAAGTAAGAAATAAACTCGTGTAAAAAATAATCGTTTTTAATACAAAAAATTGTTGCTGATACAATTAACAATAAAAAAAACTCAAAATGACAACTGAAAGCATGCACAAATTTATTCGTTTATGATTGCCGAATTTTTGCAAAATTTCCCCTATTGTTCCTAAATTCGTCGCCGCCATCCTGAATTCTTCTCCAAAGCTGATCGCGTGTTTCTACTGGTTGGGAATAAACCATTGATATTAGATATCCCTAAACACAAAAATCGCAAGTATTTAAATCTGGAGACCCTGCTGGCCCAGCAACCGGACCACTTCTTCCGATCCATCGCTCTCGGTAATTGTTATCTAAAAAAGTACGAACAGTTCTACTACAGTGAGCCGGACAACTATCATATAAAAACCACAAGTTCCGCCGAATATTCAGATTAATATCATCTAATAAATCCGGTAAAGTGTTTTGTAGAAAGTTGAGATATTCTTCGCCGTTTAAACGATTAGGCAATTCTACAGGTCCAAGCAAATTATTACCAAGAACACCTATACATACATTAATGCTAAACCTTTCCTGATGTTTACTTTCCCTTATCGTATGAAGGTTATTATCAACATGCGAGTAATAGTGTGCATTGTGCATATTAAAAATTCCATGTAAAAGCGGCTTCATCACAAAACAAAGTATTAGAAAAAAGAATCTTGGTCTTGATTTTCTTTATTTTGCATCCAATTGGAAAAAGCAACACGATCAGCGAAATCACCTGCTTACAAGGCCTGGACTTTTTTGAAGTGAACAGGATACAAGCCTTCCTTATGTAGATTGTTCCAAACAGAATATTTTGACACATTGGGATACATTGCAGCCAACCTTTTACGCTTATTTTGGAATTGTACTCAATCTCCATTAAAATGCCATCCTGATATTCTTCAATTATATCAGCATGTCTTCCGATTTCATTATTTTTAGGAATTACCGACCCTGTTTCCCTAATTCTTTGATGAAGAAGCGTAAATGATTTAGGAGCAGTATGTCTTCTACCTGGAGATTTATCTGCATATCTACGTGCTGCTGTTCGAACGTTGCATTGCATTTCGCCGTACACTAAATGCATATCGGCATATACTTCGTTATTAAACGAATCCTTTCTAACAATATTCAACTTTTTGTATTTACGGTAATGTAACTAAACAATAAAAAATCTTTCACTTAAAACTTATTTGACACTTTAACCTCAACTAGTATCTGTAATACTAGTTGTTTTGACGTTCACGCAATTGTTATTTTGTTTATTTTCCATAGCCATCTTTCATACTTGTAAATGAATTCGTTAGTTACTTTTATAAAAGTGTGATTAACACATGAAAAGTTCAAATCGATTTATTTCGAAAACGTAGCGACTTCAGACAAGAGTATCATTCCGAAATTTTTTAAATTTTATGTTAAAATTGCGAAATTTTGAAAAACAAAAAACTTATGAATAGCAGTGTCCAATGCGCCGACCAAACGAGCCGCTTATGGGTACAACTAAAAACATCATATTCACGCCATACGATTGGACATATTCCACTAAATAAATGTACAGAACGCTATCATTTAAAGGGAAACCATTTTGAAGATATTTGAATTAAACCGATGTTAGGTCGCCAGTTTTGTTAGAAAGTATTTTTGTATTAAGGTAATTTGCGTTAAATCGACATAAAATCAGCTCTAGAATCTGCAGTTTTCTTTCGTGAAAAGAGTTTGTGGACACCCTGTATATACATTGCAGTCTTAAACACAACTTATAGATTACGTTTCATAATAAAAAAACCATCTGCACCATCGAGATTCAAGCCCCCATCGATCCTAATCAATACTATTGTCATCGCTATGATGAAGAAAAAGCGATATTATAAAGTGTACAGATTAAGAAAGAAAGAAGCGGACGAGGCAGATTTACTTTAAAGTAGGTCGACAAACGTCGACCTACATTAAAGTGATTTTGACGGAAATGTAAAACGTGATACAACGCAAAACGCAATAGTACTGAGTAGTATGATGTAGATAGTGTGGGACTAGTAGGAATTGAGGGAATGCTGAATATTTTAAAAAGTTGTACGGAAGTAAGGGTGATCTGGCTTGAGAGTTACACAAGGATAAAGTAAATATTACAAGTAATAAAACTGAGGACGATATTTAATGGATCTAGGTAAAACAAGCTGTAGAAATGTTGAAGAATGGTAAAGCTGTATGTGTGAATGAAATTAGTGGTTAAATGCTGAAACAAAGATGTACAACGCTAGAGGATTGTGTGAATTATTTAATAAATATATTAAGCGTTGAAAAGTACCGCTCCCTTGGAGAAGTTCCACGAGTAGTGAAAACTACAAAGGGATAAGATTTTTGAGTGTACCTGCTGAGGTGTTTGGAAGAATTTTGATTGATTGCGTACGAGCAATAATACAGAGTAAGACTTGGGATGTTCAAGGTGGCTTTATGCAAGGAAAGAATCAGAGGGTTGCTCTTCGACACGAAAAGTGTTTGAATGTGAAGAAGCCTGTACTGTGCGTTTGCAGACTACAGAAAGCGTATGACCGAGTGAATAGGGAAAGCTCTGACACGTTTTAAGTGAATATAAATTGAGTAAACACCTACTAAATGGAACAATAGCAGTATATGACGGTAGTCCTGCATGTTTCAATGTGACAAAAGGTTTGAGTAAATACAGCAATGACATAGAATAAGTTTGGTGTGGTTTGGTGAGGTTTGGTGTAGTTTGGTGTGGTTTGATGTGTTTGGTGTAGTTTGGTGGGGTTTGGTGTGGTTTGGTGTGACTGGGAGTGGTTTGGTGTGATTTGATATGCTTTGGTATAGTTTGGTGTGGTTTTTTGCCGTTTGGTGTGGTTCGGTGTCGTTTGGTGTCGTTTAGTGTGGTTCGGGGTGGTTTGGTTTGATGTGGTTTGGTGTGGTTTGGTGTAGTTTGGTGTGGTTTGGTGTGACTGGGTGTTACTGGGTGTGGTTTTGTGTGGTTTGTTGTAGTTTGGTGGGCGTGTGTGCGCGTGCGTGAGTACGTGAGCGCGTGTGTGTAGATGGTTGTTAGTATCCACGATAACTTCAGAACCATAATACGTACGTACTTGAAATTTTGTGTTTAACCCTCATTTTATTTCTCCTGGGGCTGATTACATTTTAGCAGAAATCCAGCTGCGGAGAGGGGAGTTTATTAGGGGCAGTAATTTAGCGGCAAAAAATTCCGAAGGTCGAATGTAAGTTCTATATTTGAATAACGATTAATTTTATAAGAAAAAGTGTAGACATATCTTAAAAAGAAAATTTAATTTTATATAACTTTTGTTTATAAAATTTCTAAATATAACGCAAAGTGAGTCTAAGAATTAATTAAGCATGAATGATAATGGTTAAACTGTATTACTCATATTTTATAGAACCGGCGGCTTTGATATTTTTTTAAGTTAGTATCTATTTATGTCTATTAATCTCATCAAGTACTTGATCCAGATATTTTTTTGTTTTTACAATGTTGCCTATTTTATAATAAACTTATTATAACAGAGGTTGGATAATTATCCTAAAAAAATGTTATTAAAATTATTTTATTTCTTTTAATTTTCACTTTGTAGGTTGGAAGGTCGTGTGTTGTTTCACATCAGACATTTTACTGCCATACTCATAATAACTTTTATTTTGTTTTTCCTTGTTGGGGTTTATATCCAAGAATAACAAAGACGCGAAGCTCTTCTTTCTCTCTCAGTTAATTATTGTACACTATTATCAAAGAATACATTATTATAACTATCAAAAGTTAATGTTTTCGTTGACATTAAGTTTAGTACTTCCTCTTAATTGTTAATTATAGTTTATTGCGTCTTCTGAAGTAAGGTTTACACATTATTAATTATAAATACTTTATACCATAAAAGGCAATTGCAGCTGTAGCCGTTAGTAAACGTAAAAGGTTTTGTTAATAAACGTTAGTTGACATTGCCTATATCTAATAATAAATTATTTTTCCATTTAAATTAATTATTTGCGTTAGTTTAATATTTAACAAATATGCTTTCACGGTGTTTGTTTTGTGCTAGTTGTTTCTAATGTACTTCAAAGTATCACATATTTACAAGAGATTTTTTATTAATTCTTCGTTTGGCTTGCGCAACTAAACTCTATTCATATAATGTACATAGACAGAATACATTTTTTTGTTGTTGGATTGGTGTTTTGTTTGCAGTTGAGGGTCTAAAGCTATACTGCCTCCACGTATTCATGTTTTAGTTTTAGGGCTATTCAGTCCCGTGCTCTATAATGATCCTCCATTTCGAGTACTATCATGTTTAACCCTATTCTAAAAAATTCCATCAAATCAATACAAACTACTGTACAAAAATTTATTTTTCCTTATTACTATTTTTAACATTGCAATGCAATCTCTTTTTAAATTTAGTAAATGAAGGTAATGATTGATTTATCTATATAAAAGAATTTTAAATATATTTAGGAAAATCTGTACTTCGTTACAACATTATTATTAAAATCTGATAAAAGAATTGAATGATAAGTTTTAATTAAAATATCGAATTTCAAAGTTCTAGAATCCGAAATTCGTGGAATTTGTAACTTTCTACAAACTCTATTGTATTAATTGCGCATTATAAGTTCTTAAGTAAATTGTAACGTAATGTCTCATTTTGAAAGTTGCAGCAAATTACCATAATTTTTTTAATAGGAATGGTTATTATTCAATGTTAAAATAGCGTTGAGATGTTTGTATTTTGTCAATAAACTCAAACAAATTATCATATTTATCGTTATTTGACTTTATTGCATAGAAATATTTGCCTTGTACGATCATTCAATTTGTGGGATTATGAAGATTGACGAGTACGTAAGAATTCAACAATTGACCACATAGAGACAAATTATTGCTATAGGAGCATATTACTTTTTACCTTTCCTACCTAACAACCGTGAACTTGTGCGTATGCGCATGTGTACGTGCATGCGTGTGTGTGTGTGCGCGTGTGCAGGACAAATCATTGAAGTGCCACCTAGCTCGTTGTGAGGTCGTGGATGTTATTAAAGTTTTGTAGTTACGTTAGTACAGTAATTCTGATCGCATAATGTTTTGGACGCCACCTTGTCTTAATCCGGGTAAAATGTACAAAAACGATAGGGGGTGCACTAGCATAAAACAGGGAAACATACTTGAGCCTACCTTTTTGCTCGACACGAACGGTTCCCTGGTTCGATTCTGCAACGTAATGTTCCAAAACACCACAATATAGCTCTAACTTCCGAATTTTTACTAAATTCCACCTTGAATATTGTGGCTAAATTAGAATAACGAAATCTCCCCACTATGGGAATCAAATTTAGTTTACGCTCCAATTCAAATTCAATTGCCCTCGTCCCTAGCTCAATTGACATATACTCAAAAATTGGAAAGGTTATCGTCCTTTAGCATCGGTATACTGCTCCTTTAGAAACGAAATTTAGCGACTAAAAGAAACTCAATAATGTAACAAACGTCTAAATAAACACTCCATTTCAACGTACCGAACAAATGGTTTTATCGCTGGATACGATTTGAAACTAAATCCTTAAATCTTTAAAAAAATCACAAAATCACTATTCCTTTTTTTGCTATTACCAAAGTGCTTTCGAGAGTTCAAGGTTGGCGGCACATGCCCTTTCACTTAAATATAAATGTAATAAATATTTATTTATGCCTTAAAAAGGAATAATCACAAACCATACGAACACGACGTCACCAGTAGCCAACATTAAATAAAAAAATTACATGTCTCAATATATACGTGAAGAAATGACTAACTAAATCGTAAATATGTCTATAAAAAATAAACATGTAACTTGTCTAAATACTATAAACTGGTGACACGTAAGTTATAATATTTAATAGAAATACACAAGCTCAAAAATCTTCCTTTAAAGCCAAGCAACATTTGTATTTATTGTAAACCAAAATAACAAGCACTTTTTACCTTACACTTTCAGGACGCTAAAGTAGAAACAGTAAACGTATGCTCCGATCTCAGGCCGGCCTTCTTCGGTCGGCACGATAGCTGGCCACTCTTCACTAATCATAATCCTCACAACATACTGCAGTAGCTGATGGCTGGATACAACTATGGTCAGCAAGGCACTACGTAATATTTTGGAGTATTACAGTTACATCCAAAAATAACATCCAACACGAGTGCTCGGCTGATACACCCACGTTCGTTAAACTAACCCATTTACTTACTGAAATTTTTAACAAAACCGTTACCGATTATTTTCCCTGGGCGATTCTAGTGCACCGGGAAAATAAAATTACTAAAGTAAGATGTGTTCTGCAAACTCTTCGTCACAATACGCTTCGCGAAACGGGGTAGCAATCGCTCTAAATTTCACCACTTTACTCGTTACTCAGATACACACGGACACGGGGGAGGTTAACTTAATGCCACCGCTCCATCACTGAGTATTAGGTTACGCACCACCTTCTCAACTCGCCGCTCGCCATTTAATCAATGCTCTTCTCTCGCAATTCTTCCAATCTTCGCCATTTTAAACTTCACAAAGCTAAAATTTCTTCAAACCGTACACGCGGTAAACCCGAATATTTTCGTTAAAACGATATAGAAAATACGTCATTAGCACTAGTTGGCCACGTTAGACTATTACGCGAAAAAAATTGTGACCTGATTTGTTTACGTCTTTGGGAAACCAACCCTAATTTAACATAATATAAAAACCACAGTTGTCTACTGTTAATTTTCTTATCTAGTCTAAGTTCTCGTTTTATTCTCCTGACTACTCGACATTCACACGATTTCTGCAGTAATTTTAATTACAAACACTTTCTCATGACATAATTTCTGCTTAAAACTAAGCTATCCATTAACAAATTACTTAAAATTATGATTATCTGATATTTACTATAATAAAATCTACTGTCTTTACTTATTTCTCCTAAAAACATTAAACGTAAACAGCTATACCTAAAATATGCGACAAACATATTCGCAATTTAGAATGCTTATGAAAGAGAAAAAAAACCGCAATAACTATAAAACTGAATACGAATACGAATAATAATTTCGAATAAATTCAAATAGCGTCAAATACGCCATAAAAACAGAACTAAATCAGTGCTTCCCAAACTTCATAACTGAATATATCTAAACTTTCAATAAAATAAGACAACAAAACTAAGAATATCACAATTTTCTACTACAACTTCTAAACACAGTGACAGTTAGTATTCAGCATAACTCCAGAGCGATAAAACGTACGTACTTGAAATGTTGTATTTAAGCTTGATTTTATTTCTCCTGGAGTTGATTACACTTTGGAAGGAATCCAATGGTGGCGAGGGGGGTTTATTAGGCGCAGTTTTTGGTTTTTATCAAATATAGAGCTCCATATTAAAAAAATTAAAAATTGCCATCGTGTAGATCTTAAAATTATAAATTAATTATGGTCACAAAATTCCTAAGGTGGAATCTAAATGTTAATTTAAACTTTTTCAGTATCTGAATAACGATCAACTTTATAGCAAAATGTAGGCAGTCAACATTTCCTAGACTAAACATTTGCATAAAAAATGGTTTTACATAACCTAACAATCCTAATATCTGCCTTCCGTCCTCATGTAAACAGATTTTGGGTTGTGATTTATATTTTAATCTACTCTTTTTTCATTGTTAAAGTGAACAAGAGTAATTTAAACAGTTTCTCATTTACACATTTGAATTATTTCAACAAATTTAAATTTTATTCTTGCTATGAAGAACTGGCATTGAAAAGATTTTGTTAATGAATAATATAAAATATTTCTCAATTGAAGTTCTTTGGGAAAAATGTATGTATATAAGAAACATCTGTTTAAAGACATGATGTTCTGTTACAAGACAAAATTATGCAAAAATTAATTTTTCACAGATACCTACTGGTGGTTTGATAGACAATTTCCTTTATGTTGAACTTTCAAGTACAATACAAAGATAAGAGCTTTCCTTTTACAAGCGTCTAGTACGGCTGAACGTTTCAATACAATACATGGATGGATAAACGTGTAGATGCCGGATAATATTACTTACTCTAGGAGCCCTTGCGTATTAATATGAAGTTTCCTGTTGTTAAAAATCACTGACAATCCATAAACGTTACCCACTAACAAAATTCCGGAAGTAGGTAATAAGTATCATAGTAATCGTATTAAAGAAATAGCTATTTTTATATTTATGACAATCAGCCTAAAAATAAAGGATTAAAAATAAGGTTTTTATTTACGTTCTCATTAATACGAGTGCACCTGTATTTTTACAATAATGATGGAGATTTGGTAATCTATGTAAATATGTGGAAAAGTAATTCAGTTATTAATTGATCAGTATAATTGTTTTAAGCAAGATATGTGAAGGGCAAAGCTTTTATAAATTTTCTAAACCCTGCCTTGCTAATAGATTTTAAAATAAGACAAACGAATTTTTTTGTTAAACTTCTCATTTGGTCCTACTATTGTTCAAAGTTAAATTATTAATCCTAAAAATTTAAACATTTTGTAAGAAAGGACAAAAACAATTTTACATTAAGTATAAATTTGCAACAACTTTTTTAAAAGTTCTTTATTACCATTCATAACCATTTTACTTGTTTTATTAATATGTAAATAAATAACAGCGATTGTCTTTTCAGTAATTTATGGATGTCGAATTTAGCAGTAAATCAACTCCATCAAATAAATTGTGTTTTACTGAACATACGAATACCTATCTCCAGAGAGAACGTTTTACGTAAACAAATTAGTTTATTAGTTCACAATTGTAGAATTTTGTTCCAAATCTAAACAAATATTTCGCAATGTTTGAGGTTGTATCAAAATTCCTACTTGAAGGATTTCCAAATAAAGTCGGGCTGGCGAGAGGTGTCTTATGACTCATCTTTTAGTAAAGGATGGTTTGAGATTTTAAAAACGTATGTCGTTATTGGTTCATATAGTTAGTAATTTTGAATGCCAACAAAACATCGTCAATGCTTCTAGGTTATTTTCAAATTTAAGCCGCGCTGTCAAATTAAAAAAAAAATTATTATTCGAATATCTCGGGATTTAGCATCCTAAAGGTTTTAAAAATCCCCATCCACACGTATAAATAAAGTCGAATTTCGTTTAAGGTTTGTTCGCACTTATTCTGGCATGTAAATTCCACCGGGTGTGGGTAGTCATATGATAAAAATATATTGTACAACTGTAAACGATTATTATAACCGAGACCGGGTCAACAAAAGTTCGTTTTGGATCTGTTTTACAAATTAATTATATCAGTAATTTTCAATAAGAAACGAATTACCTAGCAGTAGGCAGTGTCCGAATGAAGCGCGAAAAGTTTGGTTAATTGCGAAGGATCGTTCTTAGCCGACAGATCTCACTGCATCAAAAGAGTCAAGACTGTAATTTGGTTATCGAAGCCACTTATAAATAACCGATTTTAAAAATCTTAGTTTACAGTTTGTCTATATATATATATATATATATATATATATATATATATATATATATATATATATATATAAGGAATGTAAACCTAAGTACAACTACCCATATAATAATTGTTTACAATGTTATAAAGTAACTAAGATTCTAATTTTTGCTGTAAATTCAAATATTGGACATCTTATAATTAAAAGTCATCACCTTCACTTTCACTTTCATCTTCACTCGACTCTCCGACATTGATTACTAGAGGTTTTACCATTTCCTCAGCTCATTTCCTTTTTAGCATGTAAAATACACTTTTGCCACAGTTCTCCAGTTACTTGGTTTAATGAATCCTTCCATAGCGATAAAACATTCTCGTCCCTGAAGCCCTGTCTTCCAACGTTTTTATTGTAATACTGTTTACAATTTGCCCATATTAACCCGATAGGGTTGAATTGGCAGTGATACGGAGGTAAACGTAAAACTTGATGTCCCCATTGATGAGCGATTTCATCAATTGCATATATTTTTGGAACTTGTAAATCCTTGGAAATTTGTAATAATTCCACTTTCAGCATATCATTCGAATGAAGAATGTTGTATTTTCTTAAAAATTGAAGAAGATCGTCTTTCTTCCAACTACTTGAAACTAGTAAACTTAGTTTTTCTAAATTTGGTAAAAACTGTTCTTGAAACCATTTTTGAAATAAATCAGCGTTCATATTACCGCGGTAGTCTCCTGTCTTACTTTTACTGGAAAATACCAATGATGAATTAGGTATAAAACCATCCTATCAGTACGATAAAACTAAAATTTATTCGGTTAAAAATATTTTTAACAAATTGGACTATTTTAATTACCGTTTCCCTTCTCCTAGCGGTTTGTTTTTGTGCTTTTCAAATCATTATCATGCCATGATTTTCTAACGCTTCCTCGACTAAAAATCCACGTCTCATCCAAATAGACAAGATCGTAACTAATTTCACAACTTTTATTAGCAAAATATTTTCGCAAAAATGTTGCTCGAGCACCAGCAATATGAACCTGCTACATTAAACGCCTTCTTCCATCGTCAACTTTGAATTCAAAACCAATTCTGTGTAACAATTGTTTCAAACTAGTTTTACTGAAGGTAAATATTTTATCTTCTTTAAGTTCAGTTTGGAGTTTTTCGATAGTAATATGTGAGCCTAAACTTAAACAGTGATTAACTCCATTTCAACAATAATTTCTGAATTATTTACCAGTTGCATGCATGGCGTAAATTTTTCGTTTCAAAACGTTTTTTACGTATTCGTCGACATCCTCTGACTTCGACTTCAAACGCAAGAGTAGTATAGCTACCGCACTTCTGATCCACTTTTGTCACTAGATTTGTCACCAGATCTAGAAAAAGTCACCAGAAAAGTCACTAGATTTCTAGGTTAGTAACATTGCCTATTTCAAGGGGTGCTAAGTCAAGGTCACGTTGTTGGTAACCCTGTGAAGGTTGAAGGGGTAGTAACCCTGCTAAGTCAAGGGCACGTGTTAGGTTGGTAACCCTGCTAAGTCAAGGTCACTCCTGTTGGTGAAATCAGAAGGGGGATTTAAACTTTTGGTCAAGGTAAACATAGAAGTTGCAAGGTAATCAAAAATAGTATTCAAGGTCGAAGACTTACGGTGGTGTTATATTACATTTCAGTAGTATAGCTAAATATCAAGATTTGTAAGATCTAGAAAAGTCAAGAAAAGTCACTAGATTTCTAGGTTAGTAATCTATTTCAATGTAAGTCAATCACTTTTGGTAACTGTGAAGGTTGAAGTATACTAAGTCAAATTAGTTGGTAAAGTCAAGGTCATTTGTAAATGAGATTTAAACTTGTCAAGTATAGTTGCAAGGTAATCAATAGTATTCAAGGTCAACTTACGGTGTGTTATATTTCTTAGAAATATAAAAGGTGAAAAGCTAAAATAGAAATTGCAAGGTAATCATAAATGTAAGAATATAATTTTCAAGGTCAAACTTTGGAGCTGATCATCATCATATTATATTCTAGTCAAGGTCAAAGTAGGTATTTAACAAGTTTAAGCATGTTGTAATATGTAGGACGCAATTTCTTATATAAATTGCAGCGAGCTGTATGTTGAGATCAGTCTGCAACTCGTAATTGTTAAATATGGAATTAACAGGGTTAAACCAAAGCACCTATTGCAAACCCTTTAAAAATGCGCGAGCTCGATATATCGAGAAAGTATAAAGTAACGAATATGGATATAATTAATACTAAGTATGGTGAACGTATAGTGATAGAAACGGGTGATTTTAAATGTGTATTGCCGGAACGCTTTTATGTGTATTTCAAAAAAGAAGAAACACGAATTGAAGAATTTAAAACACTCCTAAACACGAAGGATGTGTTTATAAGTAGTTTGGTGCAGCTGGCAAAACAACAAACATAACATTTTCTTTTTAATAGTAGCACCCCCACCATATGTAAAATGAGAGAGAATTCAGTGGTGGTGATGATGACATTTATAAAGATATTGATGATGTTATAAATGCTAAGTATAATATTAATTCACATAACACTGTATGTTTAATGGAAATTTTGTATTATCGTCCTGCTTATCTAATGTATAGCATTTACTGAATAAAGAAATAACTATGATTTGTTTTTCTCAATTTAGGTATAAATACCCCCTTCTATCCATCCATGTAAACAATGCTAGTTAAGAAGCGAAAGAGTGTAGGTGGTGGTGGTTTGGTGAATGGTCTAATCAATAAACTTCCGTTTGAATTGCATTTACCTGGTTACCAGTATTGCGGTCCTGGTACAAAGTTGGAAAAACGACTCGCACGCGGTGACCTCGGTATTAATCAATTAGATGCTCAGTGCAAACTTCATGATATCAGTTACAGAGATTACCGAGATTTAGAAAGTAGACATAAAGCAGATAAAATTTTGCAAAAAAAAGCTTGGGAGCGCTTTAAATCATTAGACGCAACGCTAGGTGAACGAACTGCAGCTTTTAGCATGAAAGCAAAGAGAAAATTGGGAATGGGGTGTAAACGTCGATCTAATATGAAGAAGAAGAAATGCAATGGTGGAAATTTATTGCATTTACGAAAGACAATAGCTAAAAAAAATAAACCTAACGGAAATTTCACAGACACAATAAAGTCAGCGCTTTCAACGGCAAAACGTGTGGTAACAAATTTAGGAGGAAAGAAAAACATTAAAGTTCCTAGAGTAATTCCCCTACCTAAACAAGGAGGGTTTTTACCATTTCTTATTCCGTTATTCGCAGGATTATCAGCAATCGGTGCTTTAGCTGGTGGTGCATCAGGAATTGCTAAAGCAGTCAATGATGCTAAAAATGCTAAAAAATTGCAGGAAGAGACATCGCGCCATAATCGCATGATGGAATCAGTCGCTATAGGCTCCATGAATAAGAAAGGTGGTGCACTATATCTAAAACCAAACAAATCTGGTGGTGGTGCATTATACTTAAAACCGTTTCCAAAAACTGAATAGATTACCCGAAAGACCGTTAACGGATACTGATTTAAAGAAATACACCAAAACGTACCGTACTTTAGGGATATTTTTATGAGAGATAGCATGCCTAAATTGCCACGGAAAAATGAATCTGGAATTATTAACTTAGATAGCCAAAGAGGACCAGGTACCCATTGGGTTTGCTACAAAAGCGTGGTAAAAGGTATGGTATTACGATAGTTTCGGTAATATTCGACCACCAAACGAAGTGATTAACTACTTTCGGGGTGTAAAATATATTATAATTACAACCAAGATCAAGAGTTTAATACAATTATTTGCGGACACCTATGCCTACAATTTTATATAAATAATCAGCACAACATCAAATTTTCTCAGTTATGTCAATAACATTCAGTTTAGAAGGTGTTGGTAACACAGCTAGCTACAACTTCTATCCACCGATAGAGCTAGATTTGGGAAGAAATACGTTATTGGATTGGTTGGATTTTACGGCTGCAACAGCATTAGAAACATTTATGCAGGCAACGATAGATTTTATTTTAGAACAAATCCATCTCATTTGCAAGTGATTAATATTCCACATGGTGCATATGAGTTAGATGAAATTAACGATTATCTAAAATCTAAAATACCCACAGAAAAGTTTATCATTAGAGCAAACAACAATACACTTAAATGTGAGATAAACAGTTCATTTGAGATTGATTTTACTAAAGAAAATTGTATTGGGCGCATGCTAGGGTTTGAGTCTAAAATATTAGAACCAAATATTTTACATACATCTGCTTTAGACATCCAAATACTTAGACACACTAATCTACACGTAGAGTGCAACATTATAAAGGGATCTTATCGAAACGGGGAACCTGCTAAAGTATTATATGAGATTGATGTTTCAGTTCCTCCAGGTTATCGTCTAGATAAAACTCCAAGCAATACTCAATATTTAGAAGTAAACACTGACATTATTAGTAATATAACAATTAATTTGACTAATCAAAAGGGTGAATTAATAGACTTTGGTGAAAGTGAACTATTCACTGTACGCTTAGAACTAAAAGAACATGGGTCTGAAAATTAATCCAGGACCAATTCCATCTTTCAAAAACTCATATAAAAGACATCATCCCTACAGTAAGTCATTAATTGGTCATCAACCTTCATTGCGGTTAACATCTGCAGAGAAATACTTTTTAACGTCAATTGGTTTAAAAGTTCTCAACCACAATGGCAGAATCGTTAAACGTCTTTCAAAACGTACATTTTGATGATACTATAATTAAATCAGATATTCACACTTATCTTCCATATGGATCTTCTAAATATGGACCTTCTGAAGAAATACGCGTCTTAATTCAAAGTCAAGATCTAATTACGGCTACTTATGTTAGTTTTCTGTACATAGGAGGTAAACTTGAGCTCAAAACAGAAGATGAAAGAAAAGCATGCAGCTTAACCAACAATTTCCCGAACTTTCTTTTCGAAGAAATTCGTTATGAGTTAGGTGGTCAGAGAGTGGATGTTTGTAGAAATCCAGGAATAACATCTACGCTTAAGGGATATATTTCTTATACGGCAAGCAAAAGCAAAGCACTAAGTCATTTAGGATGGTCACCAAAGAATGAAGAACCATTACAAGTAGAATTCGATGAGCAAAATGGAGAAAAATCTTTACAGTATGCATACCATTGAACCACATATTTGGAATAATGGAGGATTATCGTCAGGTAATCGTGAATATGCGCCAAGAGTTGGTTTTAATTCGATCTAGAAGCGATACAAACTGTTACTATGGTGAAGTTGATGCCACAATAACCTTAAATAAAATTCAATGGAAAGTACCGCACTTAACACTTAGTGATGCTGCGAAACTTAACTTGTTTCAAGGAATCAATAAAAATTCTATTATTACTGTTCCATTTCGACAATGGGAGTTGTATGAATTGCTTGCTTTAAAACAAGCAACCTTAGACATATGGCCAATAAAAACATCAACGCAACTGGAAAAACCACGTTGGATAATTGTTGCATTCCAACAAGGTAAAAGGTATACAAGGTCAGCAAGGGCCGGAAATTTTGATCACATTAACATCAGAAATCTTAAAGTACATCTGAATTCTGAGTATTATCCATATGAAGCAATGCATTTGAACTTCAGTGCTAACCAATATATACCTGCCTATCGCAATTTTTGAAATTTCGATGTGATTACTATGGTGAAGATGATAAAGATGCATTATTCAACTATTCCGAATTCAAATCATGTCCAGTATTTGTAATGGACTGCTCTAAACAAAATGAATCCTTAAAAACTCAACAGTGGACATCAAATTGGAAATGGAATCTCTAACACCTTTCGATAATGGAATCGTTGTATATGGTCTTATTCTCCATGATGCTATTGTACAGTACAGTCCACTCACCGGAGAAGTGAAAAATTATAATTATTATTGTAATATAGTCTAATATATAAATAAAGATGTTGTAATTATTCGTTTAGTTTTATTTCATCCATCAAAGATGAAAGTAGTTGCTCAGAAACAAAAACTCTCAATTCAAAATCATGACTTTGATGAAAAGTCTATTACTTCAAAACATGGTGATTTACTTCCTAATAGTATACGTGGTATTATATGTGGTCCCTCCAATTGTGGTAAAACAAACGCAATGATCAGTCAGTTTACTGAAAAAAAATGGTTTGAAATTTAAACATGTATACGTATACTCTAAGTCACTGAATCAAAACAAGTACAAACTTTTACAGGAAATCTTACTTCCAATGAAGGACATAGGTTACTTTACCTTCAGCGACAATCAAGATGTGATTGAGCCTAATTGTGCAAAATCAAACTCTATTTTTATCTTCGATGATATCGCTTGTGAAAAGCAAAATAATATAAGGGCATATTTTTCTATTTTTCTATTTGGGTCAAACTTACAGTAAAATTCCAAAGCAATTAATTCGTGATAATGCGAATCTAATTATATTATTTGAGCAAGATGAATTAAACTTAAAACATGCGTATGAGGATCATATAAGTCCCACCATAAGCATGAAATTGTTTCGGGACATGTGTTCAAAGTGTTGGGTAGATCCGTTTGGTTTCATGATCATAAACAAGGATGCTGAAGTTAATAATGGTCGCTATAGGAAAGGATTTGATGAATATATAATACCTTAAACTGGTTTCAGTAGTAACTGATCTGTTTAGGTATTAACAGCTATCTGTTTAGTGTAAACAGTTACCTGTTCAAGGTGAACCGGTACCTGTTTGTCGCAACAGCTACCTGTTCATGGTAAACGGGTACCTGTTCATTAAATCCGTGTTGGTATATAAGGCGAATATATATATAATACCTTAAACCGCATTCAGCAGTTGTAAACAGCTACCTGTTCAAGGTGAACCGGTACCTGTTTGTCGCAACAGCTACCTGTTCATGGTAAACGGGTACCTGTTCATTAAATCCGTTTTGGTATATAAGGCGAATATATATATATATATATATATATATATATATATATATATATATACTATATATATAAACCGCATTCAGCAGTTTAGTAGTAACTGATCTGTTTAGGTATTAACAGCTATCTGTTTAGAGTAAACAGCTACCTGTTCAAGGTGAACCGGTACCTGTTTGTCGCAATGGACAACAAGGAGAGGATATTAAAGAAAAAAATGATTCAGGCTCGTAAAATAATACGGCAGAAGTATAACAGTATTAGGACTGCTCGCATTGATAATGAAAGAACATTCGAAAGTACTTATAAGCCTTTAATAGAACCTCTAACTGAAATAGTAAATAAAATCGATAAAAAAACACCTAAAAAGGAGGAGGTCATTGATGTTAAACCTAAAAACTACCCGTATTCATATTTCCAAGGAAGCATGCTACTATCCCCACTAGCCCGCTAGCTCAAGTTCAACGGACCCCAGGTCTCACTCCATTAGGTGATTCAAGTAAGGGTGCTACTAGTCCACTAGCTCAGCTTCCGTTTTTTCAAAGAAATCCTTCCCCAAGTCTTCCATCTTTCTTAGAAACATCCGTCATGGGAGAGATTAATAGTGGGGAGGAAGAAGAAGAATTGTCTAGTATCGCAGATGATCCCCATAATGAACCCATCTCAGAAGAATTTCTCGAGCAGTACAATGAATTGCCGCGTATATATGTTGAACGTATTTTAAAGAATGCTGAAGGTGATATTGATCATACGTATGGAGTCCACTATGATACCAAAACTGATAAATGGACAATTGGTAATACACCCATCACAATTAAAGGAGACGATATAATTATTAAAGGTGTCACGTATAAAGGGACTCCAGGATTATATGATCTGCTTATTATGAATGAACCTGACTTAAGTCTAGTAAAGTCAACAGATAGAAAAAAATATAGAACTATTTTAGAGGCTACGAATGTAGTAAGGCGAGATTATGACGTAAGTGCACAGATTCGAGGAATCCGCAGCAAAAGTATACACAAATAATCAAACCCTTGCTGTCATCATCACCCACCACAACCAAGGGAGGAGGTGGAGCTATGTTTTTTAAGGAATTAACAAACAGACCCATTGAATATAAATATTGGAATGATATACATGAACTAATTCGTGATCTGGAAGTATTGTGGGCAGAAAAATTAGCGGAAACACAGGTGTTGTAAATGACATAATATCAATTGTAGAAGAACTATATGAAGATGGATACATTGAAAACCGAACAACCGCTTTTTAAACAATATAAATGAGAATGCATTGATGTCGACATGTCACAACTAAAATGCCCCTTGACAAATTTGGACGTTCATATGTCCAGTATCAATTAAAGAAACTAGCCCCTCAGTTTAAACAGATTGAAGCTAATCAATTTGATATTGAGAATAAGAGACTCAGCAATGTGGCCAATCCCATAGATCCTCAAGATGTCATCACTAGGCAATATTATGTATCAACAAGGTTCGATTTGGATGGAAATCGTTTGACACAGTTGGCTGACCCTGAAGAAGATGGTGATGCTATAAATAAAGGATACCTTGATTTCTGTTTACAAGCAGTTCGGAACACTTTCAAAGGAAACGCCAACGCTTATCTAGCGCTGGAGGAAAAATTACATCAACTTAAAGAAATTGTGGATAAATTAGCACCATGTCCAAATTACAACTCGTCAACGAATTGCACAAACCTGCACGAAAAAATTTTAAACGAAGGCGAACAATAATTAGAGGTTTTGATGATCTTTGGCAAGCAGATTTAGCTGAATTTAACACATACGCCAAACAAAATAAGGGTTATAAGTATATATTAGTGGCCATCGACTGTTTTTCGAAATACTTATGGACTAAAGGATTAAAAACGAAAACAGGTCAAGAAGTTACCAAGGCCATGCAAACAATCTTCGAAAAAGGTCGGAAACCTACCAATTTGCAGACAGATTCTGGAAAAGAATTCTACAATGAGCATTTTACTAAACTAATGCAGCGTTATCAAGTCAACCATTACTCTACCTATAGCACAAAGAAGGCTGCAATTGCTAAACGTGTTATCAGAACCATTAAAGGTGCTCTATATAAGTCATTCAGCCTGCAAGGTAAATACAAATGGATTGATACAATTGATACCATAACTATGGATTATAACAATCGTAAGCATAGAACTATTAGAATGAAGCCCAAAGATGTTGGTAATCATACAAAGCTAGAGGCTTACACTAACATAAAAATATTCGATAGGAATCGATATTCTGTGGGTGACATAGTACGAATCAGTAAATTTAAAAATATTTTCGCTAAAGGATACACACCCAATTGGTCTAGTGAACTATTTAAGATTGTGAAAGTTCGCATTACTAACCCCACTACGTACATGCTGGAAGACATGAAGGGAAATCCTGTACTGGGAGAGTTTTATGAACATGAATTACAAAAAACAAAGTACCCCGATGTATATCTAGTAGAAAAAGTGCTTCGCTCCAAGAATAATAAGTTATTCGTAAAATGGTGGGGATTGGATGAAAGATCATGGATCAATAAGGATGATATTGTTTTATAACATTTAACCTGTACTTTGTGAAACAAATTACTTATATTAGTTATATATAGTTTGTAGAAAAGGATGTAGCTCTTAGATGAAATAAAACACACACACAAAAATAATAGTATTTTATTTTTAAATATTACATTTATTTTTAAAATTTCATTATCTTATAAAGTGAACCTAAAGTACTTCTATAATCACTTAAATTACTGGATGGCCATATACCCGAATCTGGCCCACACCTCCATCCCAAGCAGGAATTTGAATTTGTTTCACCTTTATTGATGTTGTCTAGTATCCAGTAATAAATTTTGTGGTGCTCATCGTTTTCCCACGGTTGAAACTTATAGTTGATATTTTGTTCTAATAATATTTCAATCAAAATATCGAGGCACTTGTAGTTAGCATAATATGCCGATTTCACAATACATTCAGTTATAATAAATACAGTGTCCTTGTAAGCAATATTTTCTAACGTAGATTTAACATTTGTTGAATCATGAACCCTTAATACATCATATAGATACATTTTAAGCGGTATGTCACCAAGTACACTCATATCCTCTAAGATCCTATCTACTTTATCAAAAGTTAATGAATTGTAGCCTTTATCGGTACACAATTTCACAAAACTTTTAATGGTATCGTCTAATTTAATTTTTTTATCAAATAATGTCCTAATAATAATTTCATTTGCACACTTTGAGTTTATAGCACACCAGTAAAAACACTCATCGGGAATAACAATATTTTGTAATATATTCAATATAAATGTATAGTTTTCAGGAGAGGTCAAAGAACGCTTCAGGTACTTTTTGTAGATTTGATCACTACTGCACTGCAGCTCTTCCTGCAAGTTGACTTGAAGACTGCTCATTGTTTACTGAAAGTTATACCCCCATGGTCTAGTATCAGTGAAATCAAAATTTACTAAGCGTTTATCGTCATAAGGATTGAGTATGACTTTATTTTGTTTAATGGTAAACACATCATGTTTCTTTGACCTTATGAGATGTTGATAGCGCCTTATTACGCTACTCTCAAACAAGACCTGTTTATAATCATTAATCGTGATCTGCCTCACGCTTGCTTGCGTAGAACCCTTTGATTTTTTTACAACCTTTTCATCAACCGCGTAAGCATACATTTTTGCACGAAGTCCTACAAATTCCGAAGATATTTTCAGGACTATAGTCAGATGTATCGAATTTATCAATGTCTTCTTTAATGTACTCATAGATATCAGGAACCGAAAATGTGTATATAAGGCTATCTGTATCTGTGTACAAGAGCTTGGAATTATTTGGAAACTTAGGTAGGATGTAACCATAATGAAAATTGTATAAAAAAGTTTTTGAAACGTCTAAAACACTGAAGCCTGCATATATGGGTTTATTTAGATATACTTCCAGCTTGTTCATTTGAATGATGAGCATATCATTGCTAAATATTGTACAACTATAAAAATTTGGTTTTGATATGTAAGCATGAGCACCATAGCGACCATCCCATTTTGTTATTAAACGTATATCCTTATATTTACATACATTTTCCATCAGCTCCCCAAAAACACTATTAATCATTAACTTATAAAATTTTTGTCAAATTCATTTTGAGATTGCTGACGCATGGTTGTATTTAAATCGATATATTTTTTTAACCATGGTGATTGCTGAAAACGTAATATACGATGCACTTTTACCAACTTTAATCCATATTTTAAATATACTTTCAAATTTCTGTAATGAATTACGTAATTACGTTTTGGATACAATGTAAGTAATAATTTTTTTATTTTAGAATTTGAATCAGGTACGCGTGGAACCATATGTTCGGGTGCCAATGGTAGATCACTATGACTCATGTAATTCTATGGGATAGTCTAAATCACACTCGACTATATAGCCAATTTCCGAATCATCGGGATGGTTTATTAAATCTAAAGTTTCAAAATTATCAACAAAAGAAAAATCACCAAATGGTAGAAATTCTGACATGGTGGCTCAGTATAAATTATTTACGTCGTAGTCCATTAAATACACACTTTCGGAAGTGGGATCAAATTTTTCCCCCCATGTACTTATTGTTAGCTTCAGCATACCGATTAGAACATTGAGCCACACCACCCCTAATTCCTCTTTCAATAAACATTAGCATACTAATATCAGTAAATAGTTCTAACTTTACTTGTGTAATTTTAAGCATAGCATCGAATGCTAAACTGGGGGCTGTACAATAGTGCAGAGGATCAAGTTTGTAAGTACTTAAACAAGTTTGCTGAAAATTTTCGAAAATATCAGCTAAAAGTAGAACGTCCGTTTTTAAATACAAATCTGAGTACTCCCCTAACGATCTAATATGAAATTTGTTCCAAACATTAACCGCATGTGCAAAACTAACATCATTGATTCCGTCATTATTAAGATGACTAAAAAACGCTTCCCCCAATTCCCCCAATTCAAGGTTAAATATCACAAACTTGTTATAACTTGTATTTGACCTTATGCAGCATACAAAAACTCGACTTATATGAAAATGAAATTTGATACTTTCACACTATTTAGTTCATTGCCTTTAGATTGCGTATTCCCAAGAGCTTCAGTTCAGAAAGATGCAGATATTGCACTTTCTTTAGTATTATCTTTAGTGGACGTTTACTGGTAATATCTAATAACCTAACATTGCTGACATGGCATGAAATACCTTTTCATGTCTAGATTATGATGCATTCATCACCTTTGCTTGCACAGCTCAATAGTAACCACTTCCACTTTTTTTTTGTACATGTTAACAAATTTACATGTATATAATCATAATAATTTTATTTCAATATTCAGTAGTTACATACATGCTATACAGACAAAATGGCATCAAACAGCAAACGCTCAAAACTGTCACTACAAAAGAAGAAGAAAGCCAACATACTGCAAGATGTATTAGTGTGGGGGTCAAAACAAGTTGTTGAGACACTTGTAAGTGAAAATGAGATACCAGTCATACGCGACAGTGTTGTAGAGGACGACGATTTTGCAAGGTTTTTTGAAAAGTAAGTATTCCTTGCTTAATGTATTGTTTTTATGTGGTGATTTCCTTAATAAATATATTATTAACCAAACCAATTATTTTCTAGCATCACGCCCGCAACCACAGTTGTAGCTTCACCACCACCACTGCAGCCACCTACACTCCTCCAATATGGAGGAATTGAAGCTTCACTACCACCACCACCGCAGCCAACTACACTCCTCCAATACGGAGGAAAAAATGTAGAATTAATACGACCAGTGTGTTCACCACCACCATCACAAGCAATATCTCAGGATCCTACAGACTTGCAGCAATTTAAAATAAAAAGTGTTAGGTGGTTGCAGAACATTTTATCAACATACATTAATTCTGAAAAATCGGAAGTGGCAAAAGTGGAGCGATTAAATAATGAGTTGGCTGCATCGAACAACAACTTACAAGTTGCACGACAGAACATTAAAAATACACAAAATGCGTTAAGAATATTGGATAGTTTAGACATTTAAGTTAGTTTATAATTAGGTACTAAGTAGTGTTGTGATTTTTTTTTCAATAAAAATTTTTTTATACTTTATTATTTTTCATTAACACATATATAAAGAAAGTTAAGCCGATGTTATAAGTGAACAGAAGATGAAGTGTTAAAATTTTCATTTGAAACATAACCTCTAAAAATACGAATTTAATGCATAAAAAATAAGATATTCAATTGCAGTATATCATTGGAAATATACATATGATTTTATATATCTCGAATTTTTTATGTAAATAGTGCGGACATTCAAATTTGTTTAATAAAAAATGCACGCCAATTACTTATGCAACACACAACTTGCACTTTTGCATATCATTCTACATTTCTTTTATTTATAGTTAAATTAAAGACTGAAAATATATTGCTTAAGTTGGAAGGGATGGATGTGTGATGTTTTTTTTTTGTGGAATTTATTGTATCTTTTCATTGTACAAAATAAATGTAAATTGTTTTTATATTTTTATTATTTTTCGTGAATTATTCTCAATATCCAAAATAATTTTACTACAGCTAAAAAATGTGAGTGATAGTACAAGTTGCGCTAGAAAAGTGAAATGATCTACGTTAAGGAAAAAATTAAAAAAATCCGGAAGTCTGACTTACTCATGCATAAATTAGTAAAGCAGTCCTTTTTGCAAATTTTACTTGCATGCAGCGTTACAAATTTTTAACTTATAATAAGTTAAGGAAATAATTGAATCCTTAAGTAAGTGTTGAATACAAAATGCTAATTTCAATTAATTTTGTAATTATAGGAAATGATAACTTAAAAATACACTAAGAAGGTTATTGCAAAATATCATGCATATAAAGAAAGTGTGAAAATATAATACAGTTAAAAGAGAAAGGAAAGCTTGCGTTAAATAAAAGTCAAAACAGTTCTCAAATGCATGTAAATCTGAAAACTTTACGACATGTATTTATGCAACACAAATGACGCAATTGCATTGATACATTTTCAAATCCCGTTTCAAAGTTGTAATGTAAACTGATGATGACATATAAAAATAGAATGTTTGCTAAATGCTTTCACAGCAAAATAACTGCGTTCATTATCCTACAATTATTATTATTAACGCTGCACCGAAAATTACAAGTCATGTTTTAAGCGTTGTTTTAAAATTGAATTGGGTAATTTAAAACATTTAGATACATTAAATGGATAAATTGCATGCATATGTTTCTTCTGAGCTTACGTAAGTACAAAAGGTGTGTTTTAAGTGCTTTTTGTTGTTTCAAAATGGAATTGGCTAATTTAAGTGTAATTTTTTCATATTTTGAAAAAATTCATACGTGAAATTATAGATTACCACTTCTAAAACACAACTGCGCTGAAAAAAAATTTTTTTTTCTCAGAATTAGGTGAAAAATTTAAATTTTTAAGAGCGCATTTTTTCTAGGACTTTACTGTTTCCCTCCCCCCTAACCCCGCCTAAACCCCTTCACCGGAGCACGTCCTCTTCGACTCGTTTTTTATCTCTTTCCATACATATGTACATACATCTTTTCTTACATCACACACTTTCAAACATACATCAATTTCATAGTTAAAGTACACGTCTATCGTTTACACAGCAATAATTGCAATTATACGTTCCATTCTAGTACAGTACTTGTAATTCTATTTTAATATAATATTACAAATCATACTGATAATACTACATGGATGCATTTTTGCAATTGCATGGTTTTTACTCATTACGAGTACAATCCATTTAACTTGAATTGCAATTGTGTATATATATGTAAGATGTCTAAAGATTCATTGTGAGCGTTATTATTACTTTATTTCATGAAAAATCGTTACAATCTATTTTAGAAAAAAACCGTATTACAAATAGTTTACAAATTAGTTACACTATTCTTTTATTATATCATATTTCATATTGGAGCTCAATTTATTTGGGAAAAATGTATGTTTAATATTCTAATAGTAAAAGAGGACCTTCAAGTTTTTTCCAAATTTTTTTAGTTCTATCATTGGCGCTCTAATTTATTGAGCCTGTATATGAAATTTCAGAATCTTTGGGTAAAGGACATTGGAGTTGTGATTTATTAAGCAATTAACAATGTTCACTTACATATAAATTTTCATTGGTAAAATTCATCTTTTTTTATCATTTTTTTTGTTTTGACAAATTTTTGAAACTGCTATCATTGGCGCTCTAATTTATTGGGTCTGTATACGAAATTTCAGAATTTTTGGGTAAAGGATTGTAAAGAACCAGCGTCCTTTACGTATGCTTTTTAGAATAAATTATGTGCGGACCATCCTGTATGTAAGATTTCAAAAGTTTACGCGATATTGCACAACGAATAATTTATTCATCACCGCTGACGTGTATTTCTAAGAAACCGTAAGTTTTTGCCCGTCAGAACGATTTTAACCAATCGCATAACGGCATCCCCCGCACGGTAGCCGTGAAGCCGTCCACAGATGCACCTTTATAAACCCGCGCGCGCGTGAAAAGATGATGAATCGCAGTAGATTCAAGTCAAGCCGTTCAAGAAGTAAATTCCCGTCCAGCCGATATCCAGCCGCCACCGTTTGCTTCGTGTAAGCACCGACCTGTTATTCACCGACGAAGAGTCCTTCGCGATCTGGCGATAACGCGCACCACGACGCACCGGGCAACCTAAAGTTTAATCCTGTACTGATATTGATAGACACGTAAGTTGTAAAGTTATACAATCTGACAATTTACAATCAAACACTACAGACCGTAAATCACTCCGGGCTGAGCCTCCAGGAGTTATACCAAGTACACCTAGAGTCACGCAGGGTAGATCCCGACGTAACTCGCAAATACAAAGTACACTGACACCTAGAGTGCTACGCAGCGTAGATCCCGTCGTCACTTGCCCATACAAAGTACACTAAAACCTAGAGTATCACGCAGGGGTAGCCCCCGACGTAACTCGCAAAGACTTGAGGGTGAAGGGTTGTTACAGGGCTGTAAAGACCTACGACCTTTCTCTTAGTATATCCAGTAAAGACAGGCCGTCGCCTACGTCTTCTGAGCATTACTGAAATCGCGCTCGAAACTCATACATACACTACCTACAGACAAACACCATAACCGTACACTGTGTCTTTGATCGCAGGAGAGTACACCGAAACCTGTAGTATAAATTTGTAGATAAATTTGTAGTCCACCTAACCATCGTAAACACCTGGTGCGAGAACGTTTGTAAATAAATTAGAGATACGTAGATTATTCTATCTTTACGTAAACCTATTAGAGTAGTTTTAAAATTAAGTATTTTGTTCCCTTGATTAATTATAAATAATTAAACCTAGTATAGAGATCAGTAATTAATTTAGTTAGATAAATAATCTAATTGCCTACATTAAACCGGTTATAATTAAAGAAAGACCGTCCGAGATCTCGCGTTTGCATACGCGCATTTCGCGTGTATTATTTCCCAGGAGTAGGACATACTTGCTTCAGCGCTCCAGAGTTACTAAAGTCTAAGCACGATATCGATTTTCTCAATCCCCACAACGACTCGAGTTCATTGCGCTGGCGCCCGACCAACAACGGTATCAAGGATAACGCTCTCGCTACTGTACATACAGGACCGTAACCTAAATTTTACCTCTTAGGTAAGGAATAGATTAAAAGACTATCTCTGTTCACAGAAGCGACTACGCACACAGTGATCGGCCGCCAACCAGGAGAACGAGGCCAGGACCCGGAACAAGAAGTCCCATACGTTTTTTTGTTAATTACTTTTTGTTTATTGTTGTTATTTTATTTAATATACATTTTAAAACGCTTTAAGGTATTTATTTAAGGTGACAGTGTTAAGCCCATCCAGTACTTACTACGAACCACACCCCGTTTATAAAATAAACACGATTGAGCAAAGCCGAGGCAAAATAAAACCGCGTTGGGTTACCAAACCAGAAGGGCGCAATATAAATATAGCACCTAAAAGTAGGTGAGCATTACATTTGGCGCCCAACGTGGGGCTCGAAAAACACTGAACACCTTAAATAATTTTCCGTTTACAGATTCCAAAAGGACCGCAGAAGTACCAGTAATCACATATTTTTTTCCAGAGACACTAATCTGTCTGTTACAGGATGAGTATACCGAGGGACTCTGAAGATACCGACACCAGAGTGGGATGGATTTACCATCTCAAGAAGGATGAATTAGCAACAGAAGCTAGGAAATATAAACTAGAGACAGGAGGAAATGTAGATGCACTTCGAGCCAGGATAATAAAATACATACGCACCGAAGAAGGACGAGTAACCACACTGACACCAGAAATACTAACATTAACCGCTCCGATACCATCACCACCAGCTGGGGAACACCTAGACATTATCGGAACCAGACGCGCCGATATTTGCGATAGAATACGCAAATGGGGTGTGAAATACGACGGTATCAGCGATCCGATTTCTTTCTTGGAAAGAGTAGAGGAATTACAAACCTGCTACAACATCACCGACCGTGACCTATTACTCGCCCTTCCGGAACTATTAAAGGAAAGCACCCTGTTATGGTACAGAAACCATCAACAATCCTGGACGAGATGGAAAGATTTTTTGGTCAGTTTTAAAATACAATTTTTACCACCGCGACATCAATTTCAACTAGAGGAGGAAATCCGCAATAGATTGCAAAAACCCCGAGAAAAGGCCACCGAATACGTGACTGCCGTCCTGACCCTAATGCGACGCCATGGAAACATGTCAAGAGAGGAACAGTTACAACGTATGTATGACAACCTGAGGGTGGAATATAAATATTACATCCGCCAGAGAGATTTCAAAGACCTGACCGAACTTCTCGAGTTGGCCACCCAATTCGAAATGCTACCTCCGAGGACGCACTCGCCGTCTCCCAGTCCAAACCGCCAGAAGGTACACTTTAGTGGTCTAACACCAGCTCCTGACACACCAGCACACCGTCCCCGTGAAATCAACACCACTAAAACCGTCCCAACACCTATCACCACCCCGTATGACCGCTCCACCGTCTGTTGGAGAGGTGGAAAAACCGGACACTTCAAAGAGAGGTGTAGAGAACCATTTAAAGCTTTTTGCTCGAGATGCAGCAAAGAAGGTGTATTATCCCGCGACTGCCCCTGTCCGAGGTCGGGAAACTCCAGACGCCGGTAAAGGGACACCAGGAACTTTTTACTACCCCGGCTCTTACACCTGGAAATAAAACAACCGCCAGCGAGTGGACCACTTGGCTACAAACCGTAGCGCAGTTTACACGAAAGAAACCAGATAGAAGATTAGATCGTTCCTACGATGATAGACTCTTCCTAGAGATTATGGTCTTTAATAAAACCATAAATGCCTTAATTGATACCGGAGCCTCCCGAACTTATATAGGCGGGAAAGTAAAGAATTTACTAATTAACAACCGTATATATCCGAGCACGCTAAAAGCTGCAACTGTACGTCTTTCCGACAGTTCCATGACTGAAACCCGCGGCTTATACATTTTCCCCGCCAAGATAGACACAAAAACTCTCCAGTTACCGGGCTATTACATACCCCAACTGTCCACCGACATTGTGATTGGATTAGACGCGCTGGAACATCTTCAGGCCACTCTACATATACACCAGAAACAACTAGAAATCGCCGGAATACGTATCCCATTGCAAAGTTCCGTACAAGGAGGCTTGAGTGGAATTCATGGCCCAAACGAAGACCAGCTGCCCGAGTTAAACGAATTCCTGGAAACCGAGATGGGGAAATTCACAAAGGTAACAGGAAAAGCCAAAGATGTTATACATAAGATCACGCTCGTGCCCGATGCTAAACCGATCAAACAGCGATACTATCCCCGCAATCCAGCAATGCAAGAACTTATCAATCAGGAGGTTGATAATATGCTCGCAGAGGACATAATAGAACCGTCACACAGCCCGTGGAGCTCTCCCGTAGTGTTGGTTAAGAAGCCAACTGGTTCATATCGATTCTGCGTCGACTTTCGAAAAGTTTACCAGGTCACCATCAAGGATGCATACCCGTTACCGTATATTCAAGGCATCTTAGACCAGCTGCGAGAAGCAAGCTATATCAAGTACCCTAGACCTGAAACAAGGATACTGGCAAATTCCTCTAGAAGATGGAAGTAAATCCATCACCGCTTTTACAGTACCTGGCCGTGGACTATACCAATTCAAAGTTCTACCGTTTGGACTTCATTCCGCCCCTGCTACATTCCAGAGATTCCTAGATTCTATTATTGGTCCAGAACTGATGGGACGCGCTTTTGTATATCTAGATGATATCATCGTCCTGGGAAAAACATTTCAAGAACACCTGAATAACCTACGGGAAGTATTCAAGAGACTACGTGATAACGGACTTCAACTACAACCAGACAAATGCTACTTCTGTCAGACCCAACTCAAATATTTGGGACACGTCGTCACCGCAAAAGGAATTTTACCTGATCCAGAGAAAATCGACGCAATTATCCAAATACCCGCTCCCCGTACCGTTAAGCAACTCCGTCAATTTTGGGACTGGCGTCGTGGTACCGCAAATATGTTAGCGGCTTTGCCAAACTAAGTCAACCGCTTACCGAACTCTTGAAAAAGAACACCAGATATCAGTGGACCGACACACAAAATCACGCCTTTGAAGCCATTAAAAAAGCGTTGACCGCCCCCCCTGTATTAGCCTGTCCAGATTTTAATCAACCTTTTGTATTACAAACCGACGCAAGCACCACCGGAATTGGAGCCGTGCTAACACAAGGACAAGCACCGAATGAACGAGTGATAGCGTACATCAGCAGGGCACTGAACCCAGCGGAAAGGAATTACTCGACGATTGAACAAGAGTGCCTGGCCGTAGTATGGTCCATACAAAAGTTAAAAAGCTACCTAGAGGGTTATAAATTCACTGTGCTAACCGATCATAGAAGTCTCAAGTGGCTTCGCACGCTAGAGAAACCGACATCCCGTCTAGCCCGCTGGATAATGGAACTACAACAATTCGACTTCCAGGTGGAGTACCGTAAAGGGGCACTGAACAATGTGGCCGACGCGCTATCTCGCTTACACGAGGACTATAAAGTAAAAGCCGACCTGTCTCCATTAGAGGTGGAGGAAACCGAAGAAATAACCTGTCCGTGGTATCGATACTTGATACAGCAAGTCCGAGAACACCCTGATCAACACCCAAGATATAAAATAATAGAGGAAGGACAACTATTTTAATCATTCCCTGATCCGACACCCGAAAAAGAGATGGGAAGCCATCCTAGTTGGAAAATATGTATACCACTAGAAAAACTCCGAGATATCCTGGAAGAATGTCACGAGGTCCCCACCGCAGGACACCTGGGAATTGCGAAAACGCTATGCAGCATATACCGCAATTACTACTGGCCCACCATAAAATCGGACGTAATAAAATACGTAAAAGCGTGTAGAAGTTGTCAGACTTATAAAGGTAGTACGCAAAAGCCGCAAGGAGAAATGTACTTTTCGCGATCTGGACATCCGTGGAACAATGTAAGTACAGACCTTATCGGACCGCTGCCGCGTTCCAAGAAAGGATATAAATTCCTATTAGTTTTTCAAGACCGGTTAACTAAGTGGGTCGAACTTAAACCACTCCGCAACACTACCAGTCCGTCGATTATCCAAGCGTAAAAAGAACAAGTAATATATCGCTTTGGAACTCCCCGACACCTGATCTCCGATAACGGCCCACAGTATACCAGCAAATTATTCCGCACGTTCTTGAAGGAGCATGGAATCAACCATCGTTCTACTCCACCATACTCCCCGCATGCCAACCCGGTGGAAAGAACCAATAAAGTGATCGGGACGATGATCGCACAATTTACGCGAAATAACCAGCGAGAATGGGACACTCACCTGCCTGAAATAGCATTCGCTATCAATACCGTACAGCATGGATCAACTGGTTTCTCCCCAGCCTTACTTAATCTCGGTAGAGAATTAGAACCACCTAGGGCATGGTCAACCCAGAAGCAACCGCCGACAACAGAAACCGCCGTAACCGCAGCTGATCAAGAGCAACACATGAAGTATTTAAAAGATCTACAAGAACTTGCTAGAGATTCATTAGCAAAGACCTTTGAAGTACAACGGTATCATTACAACCTGCGTCACCGAGCCTACCGCCCCGCAAAGGAGATCTCGTATATCGTAAAACACATTACCTGTCCAGCAAAGCAAAAGAATTTTCCGCGAAGTTAGCGAAAAAGTATGCCGGTCCTTACCTTGTGTATAAAATAAAATCGCCCGTAATTGTCGAGCTCCGAGAACCCGGTAGTAGGAAAAGCGCGGGAGAAGCGCATGTAAAAGATTTGAGAAATGCGACTGACGTCACCGATCAGACTAGACCAACTACCAATGGTAACGTTGAAAATTTAACGGCTATTAAAAACCCGCGTATTCGAAATCATATAAAAGCAAAGGATAAAACCAGAAATGCTATCTTCCACAACATGGCCCCATTTAAACCTGGAATACGCCGAAAGCTCCCGTTACGGATCTCGCCCTGGCAGCCACACCGATACCGCATACCCGGGACCGAAGGCTTGGACGCAGCGTTCCTGACGCGTCGCAGTGCTCCGGTCCGGGAACAGACTCCGCCGCCTGCGCCCCGCACACCGTCTCCAGGACCATCCGACCTAGAAACGGCTTACTACTGGTCACCGCCACGCCTACACCCCGACGGTAGACCGAAGACCCCGGACACACCCGAACATTTGCGCCGGACAGCGGAGGTTACCGGAAGAATGCTGGACCTGCATATACAGGAGGTACCCGAACCGGCCCGCCTTATGCCACCGCCCCCGGAAGGCCTTAACCGCTGCCAGCGACGCAATCGCCTCCGCGTCAGCGTCATCATGCCTGATGGCGTGAGGGTGAAGATCAAGCGGACGGATCTTCCACAAGAAGAGGAAAGGGTGGTATGTAAAGAACCAGCGTCCTTTACGTATGCTTTTTAGAATAAATTATGTGCGGACCATCCTGTATGTAAGATTTCAAAAGTTTACGCGATATTGCACAACGAATAATTTATTCATCACCGCTGACGTGTATTTCTAAGAAACCGTAAGTTTTTGCACGTCAGAACGATTTTAACCAATCGCATAACGGCATCCCCCGCACGGTAGCCGCGAAGCCGCCCACAGATGCACCTTTATAAACCCGCGACGCGCGTGAAAAGAAGATGAATCGCAGTAGATTCAAGTCAAGCCGTTCAAGAAGTAAATTCCCGTCCAGCCGATATCCAGCCGCCACCGTTTGCTTCGTGTAAGCACCGACCTGTTATTCACCGACGAAGAGTCCTTCGCGATCTGGCGATAACGCGCACCACGACGCACCGGGCAACCTAAAGTTTAATCCTGTACTGCTATTGATAGACACGTAAGTTGTAAAGTTATACAATCTGACAATTTACAATCAAACACTACAGACCGTAAATCACTCCGGGCTGAGCCTTCAGGAGTTATACCAAGTACACCTAGAGTCACGCGGGGTAGATCCCGACGTAACTCGCAAATACAGAGTACACTAAAACCTAGAGTATCACGCAGGGGTAGCCCCCGACGTAACTCGCAAAGACTTGAGGGTGAAGGGTTGTTACAGGGCTGTAAAGACCTACGACCTTTCTCTTAGTATATCCAGTAAAGACAAGCCGTCGCCTACGTCTTCTGAGCATTACTGAAATCCCGCTCGAAACTCATACATACACTACCTACAGACAAACACCATAACCGTACACTGTGTCTTTGATCGCAGGAGAGTACACCCGAAACCTGTAGTATAAATTTGTAGATAAATTTGTAGTCCACCTAACCATCGTAAACACCTGGTGCGAGAACGTTTGTAAATAAATTAGAGAGTACGTAGATTATTCTATCTTTACGTAAACCTATTAGAGTAGTTTTAAAATTAAGTATTTTGTTCCCTTGATTAATTATAAATAATTAAACCTAGTATAGAGATCAGTAATTAATTTAGTTAGATAAATAATCTAATTGCCTACATTAAACCGGTTATAATTAAAGAAAGACCGTCCCGAGATCTCGCGTTTGCATACGCGCATTTCGCGTGTATTATTTCCCGGGAGTAGGACATACTTGCTTCAGCGCTCCAGAGTTACTAAAGTCTAAGCACGATATCGATTTTCTCAATCCCCACAACGACTCGAGTTCATTGCGCTGGCGCCCCGACCAACAACGGTATCAAGGATAACGCTCTCGCTACTGTACATACAGGACCGTAACCTAAATTTTACCTCTTAGGTAAGGAATAGATTAAAAAGACTATCTCTGTTCACAGAAGCGACTACGCACACAGTGATCGGCCGCCAACCAGGAGAACGAGCCGCCAGGACCCGGAACAAGAAGTCCCCATACGTTTTTTTTGTTAATTACCTTTTTGTTTATTGTTGTTATTTTATTTAATATACATTTTAAAACGCTTTAAGGTATTTATTTAAGGTGACAGTGTTAAGCCCATCCAGTACTTACTACGAACCACACCCCGTTTATAAAATAAACACGATTGAGCAAAGCCGAGGCAAAATGAAACTGCGTTGGGTTACCAAACCAGAAGGGCGCAATATAAATATAGCACCTAAAAGTAGGTGAGCATTACAGGATTATCGAGTTGTGATTTATTAAGCAATTAACAACATTCACTTATTTATCAATTTCATTAGTAAAACAAAATTTTTTTTATCACATTTTTTTTGTTTCGGCAAATTTTTGAAACTGCTATCATTGGCGCTCTTATTTATTGGGTGTATATGCAAAAATTCAGAATTTTTGGGTAAAGGATTATCGAGTTGTGATTTATTAAGCAATTAACAACATTCACTTATGTATCAATTTCATTAGTAAAACAAAATTTTTTTTATCACATTTTTTTTGTTTCGGCAAATTTTTGAAACTGCTATCATTGGCGCTCTTATTTATTGGGTGTATATGCAAAAATTCAGAATTTTTGGGTAAAGGATTATGGAGTTGTGATTTATTAAGCAATTAACAACATTCACTTATGTATCAATTTCATTAGTAAAACAAAATTTTTTTTATCACATTTTTTTTGTTTCGGCAAATTTTTGAAACTGCTATCATTGGCGCTCTTATTTATTGGGTGTATATGCAAAAATTCAGAATTTTTGGGTAAAGGATTATCGAGTTGTGATTTATTAAGCAATTAACAACATTCACTTATATATCAATTTCATTAATAATACAAAATTTTTTTTATCACATTTTTTTTTGTTTCGGCAAATTTTTGAAACTGCTATCATTGGCGCTTTTATTTATTGGGTGTATATGCAAAAATTCAGAATTTTTGGGTAAAGGATTATCGAGTTGTGATTTATTAAGCAATTAACAACATTCACTTATGTATCAATTTCATTAGTAAAACAACATTTTTTTTATCACATTTTTTTTGTTTCGGCAAATTTTTGAAACTGCTATCATTGGCGCTCTTATTTATTGGGTGTATATGCAAAAATTCAGAATTTTTGGGTAAAGGACTAAACTGATATGATTTTCGCTTCTTAACTAGCATTGTTTACATGGATGGATAGAAGGGGGTATTTATACCTAAATTGAGAAAAACAAATCATAGTTATTTCTTTATTCAGTAAATGCTATACATTAGATAAGCAGGACGATAATACAAAATTTCCATTAAACATACAGTGTTATGTGAATTAATATTATACTTAGCATTTATAACATCATCAATATCTTTATAAATGTCATCATCGCCACCACTGAATTCTCTCTCACGAAAACGACGGTAGTCAACAACTTGTTGTATGAACTTTTCATAAAAACACATCAGATTGTAAGATTCAAGAAATTCCAATCTATAGCTTACTATATCCTTTAAATTGAATAGTTCTTCTATACTATGTGAGTTGAATGTGCAAGAACAGCACTTGTAGTTTTCTATCATAACAGTTTTCAAAATTCTGTCATATCCTTTAATTAATTCCCAATTGTAATAAATACCAAGATTACTAGATAGAGATTCATAATCTTGATCATAGATTATATCTTCTTCTTCGTTTACATTTGACCAATCAATTTTATTTTCAATTTCTTGGGATCGGAAAAATTGTAATTCTACATATGAATACCATCTTAGAAGCTCATTCCATTCCTTCATATCCAACACTACATTATTGCTTTGATCAGAATTACCACACCCAATACGCACCACTGGTGCAAGGTTGAGGTGTGTACTGTATCCCAATTTCCAGATGAGTATCGTTCGATAGTTTATAATAAGTACAATCGATTAAGTATTCCTTAGCTGCTTGTTTATACACTTCATCCTTATATTGAAATGATGATGTCCAGTCAGTCTTAGCAGAAGAATAACCTTCATCGTGTTTCTCTTCATTTTTACTACTACTACTACCATCACTATTTTGACAGCACCAACAACAAAATGTTAAATTATTATTCAGATTGTTACTGCAATGATGTGAGGTATCCATATATAACGGTGAACTTCTGAGTTTGGATCGTTCCAGAAATGATTTTATTGCTACTTGCATGACTTTACTTGCTCACAATTTCACTATGACTAAACGCTGCTTAAGAAAATAATTCTAGTATTTCAATTTTACATATGGTGGGGGTGCTACTATTAAAAAGAAAATGTTATGTTTGTTGTTTTGCCAGCTGCACCCAAACTACTTATAAACACATCCTTCGTGTTTAGGAGTGTTTTAAATTCTTCAATTCGTGTTTGCAATAGGTGCTTTGGTTTAACCCTGTTAATTCCATATTTAACAATTACGAGTTGCAGACTGATCTCAACATACAACTCGCTGCAATTTATATAAGAAATGTGCGTCCTACATATTACAACATGCTTAAACTTGTTAAATACCTACTTTTGACCTTGACTAGAAATATAATATGATGATGATCAGCTCCAAAAAGTTTGACCTTGAAAATTATATTCTTAAATTTATGATTACCT
Organism: Vesta saturnalis; assembly: GCA_036346205.1. Taxonomy (NCBI): domain Eukaryota; kingdom Metazoa; phylum Arthropoda; class Insecta; order Coleoptera; family Lampyridae; genus Vesta; species Vesta saturnalis. Next base: position 292,989 of record JARFJB010001972.1, read on the forward strand.
TGCAATTTCTATTTTTTAGCTTTTCACCTTTTTATATTTCTAAGAAATGTAATATGACACCACCGTAAGTCTTCGACCTTGAATACTATTTTTGATTACCTTGCAATTTCTATGTTTACCTTGATCAAAATTTTAAATTCCCCTTCCGATTTCACCAACAGGAGTGACCTTGACTTAGCAGGGTTACCAACCTAACACGTGCCCTTGACTTAGCAGGGTTACTACCCCTTCAACCTTCACAGGGTTACCAACAACGTGGCCTTGACTTAGCACCCCTTGAAATAGGCAATGTTACCAACCTAGAAATCTAGTGACTTTTCTGGTGACTTTTTCTAGATCTGGTGACAAAAGTGGATCAGAAGTGCGGTAGCTATACTACTCGCAAGCTATGTTTTTGCGGTGAATCTGTCGCCGATTTCCCAAATTCTAAAGCGAGTACCATTCTTGCCTTTATCCGAGTTACGGTTTTCTCGGAAATGCCGCATTCGAGAGCAGTTCGCTGCAACATAATATTTCATAAATATAAATTTAAATAGTGAAAATTATTAGCGTACCTGGATAATGGAAGTTAAAGGTAAACTTGGCCTCCCGTTATCGCGTTCCATCTCGAAATAATGCATTATATTCATTAACATTACTTGAGTTTGGCTTTTCAAATATTTATCTTTTAATGACATCACCCTTTGCTGCATTAAATCAATTGGAAATACATTTTGCATTATAAATTTACCTCGTAATAGTGAATATTAATAATAATAGTTTTGAAAAAAACTGTTGTTTACAAATGCAGTGGAAACTAATAAATTACGAAGCGAAAGATAAATTATTATAACTACAAAATACGATGCGATTATACGAAACGAAATACGAAAAATAATTTGAGCCCAGATGACGTCTGATAGCGTCATGCGCTTTGACTTTAGAATCGACATACGTTTTTAAGTCCTGCATTTAAAATATATAGCAAACGTATAAATTATAACCCGTCTTTCTTTAAGTGGGAACTTCGCACTAAGATAAAGGGAAACAGATGCATTTCACAGTAATAATTATATCCCCATTCTCGAGTCCGCCATGAGACACCTCTCCCCGGCGCTACTATAGTATTTATTAAATTGAAATGAGTAGAAGCTAAACACTAATCCACTACATGCTAATAGAAACACATTCTTTGAGCTTTTGTTCCTTTGCTTTTCGTATACAATTAGTATTTTAGTAATTTTATTTAAGAAACGTTCTACAGAAGTATTTTAACGCTTTAATTGTTTTTCCTTAACTTGTAAATAAATATACCTACAGTGTTTTTTAATGCCTCCCCCCTCATATTTTTTGAACGAATCAAATTAGAGATTTGAAACTTCGAATAGGGTAATGGGTACATAAATTCTATGTTTAGTGTAAAATTGAAAGTTAAAAATTTAAACGTCGCGACTAGGCACCATTATGAAATAAAAATTCGAATGGAAAAAAGGGGCTTACGTCACCTCATTCCGACCCTCTAAGTGAGTACCTTATATCCCCAGAACATTATACGTCAATATCAAAGGCCACTGGAAGTTAATTTGACAAATGTGTTTTGTGTATTAGTTGTAGAGATCGATTCAACACTAAAGAATGGTTGCGGAGAAATCAATTTTGTTCCGAATATCAATACAGTATCCAACTGAAAAACGTTTGCACTTTTCATACAGCTGATGAACTTATTTCGCATAATCGACAAATTCCGAATTTATCCGACGCGCACCTCATTATTCTTTAATCTTGAAACGATCTCTACATTTCATCCTATCGGTATTATTTTCGTTCCGTCTTTGGTAATAAGTAGTGTTTTTGATTCTAATTAGTGTTCTTAAAATAGCTAATTCCCGTCCATTATAAGAGAAAATTGTAGAAATTTTATTTTTATGAGACTGAAAGTATTTTCAATGACCGCTTCCAAATTGCCCTATTTATAGAAAATACATTACGGAACTTATTGCTAAATTCACAGCCACTGGTAGTGCGAATAATCAAAAGCTACCATGCCGTAAGCATATCCCGGAAGAAAAACGAATTGAAATTATTGGTGAAATGGTAGTCAATCCCCAACAATCCATTACATATGTCGCGGATGTCTGTCAAGTGTCACCTTCCACTGTGTGGAGAATTTTAAAAAGGAATAAATTTCATATATATATAAAATCGGTTAACTGAAGATGACCCAGATCGAAGAGTAGAACGCTGCGAAGATAGGACGGAAAGAATTGTAAGACATCCTAGCTATCTTAACAAAATCTGTTTTAGTGAAAAATGTACATTTTTTATCCATAGCCGAAATAGTCGGTACTAGAGTGATATAAACACTTAAATTTTTCGGGACATCTAAACTCAGTATCCACAAAAATCTAATGTTCGGTAAGGCATATCGATGGGCCTCTTTTTATTGAGCGAAGCGTAACCGGAGATTGTATTTGGAAAATGCTATCGATCCCCTTATGACCGAAATTACCGACTAGAATTCAAACGAATTCGATATGGAGATTATATTCCACAAGGATGTCACTAATTTCCGTGGTAGTTAGATGGGTAGTCAGGGTCGCACGGAATGGTCACCTGATTTGACCCCTTAGGACCTTTTCTGTGGGGCTATTTAAAACAAAATGTGTTTGAGACGGAACCTGATTCTATTGTGGATCTACGTCAGAGGATAACAAACGTTTGTCGAAATATTGACGTCAGTGTATTTGAAAATGTTCGACAAGAAACTTCAGACAGGCCTTCTTGTGTCAAAAAGTATACGGTCATCATTTAGAGCATCTTTTGAATTGAATCGGACCAGATATACAGTCTACATAGTATGACGTAACGGAAATGGACTCTGCTTCCGTCATCAGACTTAGTCCAGTGAAATACTGCTTTCGTACTTGAGTCGAATTCATTTATCTCTGGCTTCTTTCTCAGACACTTGACCACTCTGGCATTCTAAATTGAAACTTTTCAATTACAAATTAGACACCTTTGCCACTAAGTAATCCATATATGTTTTTTAGAACTTTATATCATTACAACCCTTGTTTAAGATACGTCGCTTTCACTACGAAGAGAATAGCGTACTTACTGTGATGGCGTAATAGTGTACAGGTTCAGTCTTTATCACATGGAAATTGTTAGGATATACTTAATTATGTTGGTGTACAATATCTGTGTATCTGTGTATCTGTGTATCTGTGTATCTGTGTATCTGTGTATCTGTGTATCTGTGTATCTGTGTATCTGTGTATCTGTGTATCTGTGTATCTGTGTATCTGGTATCTGTGTATCTGTATCTGTGTATCTTGTATCTGTGTATCTGTGTATCTGTGTATCTGTGTATCTGTGTATCTGTGTATCTGTGTATCTGTGTATCTGTGTATCTGTGTATCTGTGTATCTGTGTATCTGTGTATCTGTGTATCTGTGTATCTGTGTATCTGTGTATCTGTGTATCTGTATCTGTATCTGTGTATCTGTATCTGTGTATCTGTGTATCTGTGTATCTGTGTATCTGTGTATCTGTGTATCTGTGTATCTGTGTATCTGTGTATTGTATCTGTGTATCTGTGTATCTGTGTATCTGTGTATCTGTGTATCTGTGTATCTGTGTATCTGTGTATCTGTGTATCTGTGTATCTGTGTATCTGTGTATCTGTGTATCTGTGTATCTGTGTATCTGTGTATCTGTGTATCTGTGTATCTGTGTATCTGTGTATCTGTGTATCTGTGTACCCGTGTACCCGTGTACCCGTGTATCTGTGTATCTGTGTATCTGTGTATCTGTGTATCTGTGTATCTGTGTATCTGTGTACCTGTGTACCTGTGTACCTGTGTACCTGTGTACCTGTGTACCTGTGTATCTGTGTATCTGTGTATCTGTGTATCTGTGTATCTGTGTATCTGTGTATCTGTGTATCGGTGTATCTGTGTATCTGTTTATCTCTGTGTATATGTGTATCTGTGTATCTGTGTATCTGGGTATCTGTGTATCTGTGTATCTGTGTATCTGTGTATCTGTGTATCTGTGTATCTGTGTATCTGTGTATCTGTGTATCTGTGTATCTGTGTATCTGTGTATCTGTGTATCTGTGTACCTGTGTATCTGTGTATCTGTGTATCTGTGTATCTGTGTATCTGTGTATCTGTGTACCTGTGTATCTGTGTATCTGTGTATCTGTGTATCTGTGTATCTTTGTATCTGTGTATCTGTGTATCTAAGTAATGTAGACGTAGCAACTATTATTACTTACTGAGGCCTGTGCAATGTGTCTGGTTTCAGGTGGGGTACTCTCTATGGGTTTGTCTTTAACAATAAATGTAATAACGCTTTATAACAATACTTTCATGTAAACGGAAGTCCGATAGTGCTTCGTTTTCGAGATACAGGGTGTCAAAGTTAATAACCTGCCTAAGCAGTTGGTAATAAATACCTAGAAATGCAAATATCTTAGGAAACTATTAAAGTTATCGATTTAAACAGAGTATACCTTTTTTGTCTAAAACACAACAAGGCTTCATATTTTAATAAAACAAAATCCAATTTACTCCATTGGCGTAGATATTAGGAGTTAAAAGTTGCACTACCCCTTGCGATCTGCGCCACTGTGCATAATAAAAACGTATTAATAAGCTAAAACCAATGTACTTTATACCTCTATTTATTATACCAACAATGAGAAAAATACCTTTTTTCGGTTTAGAGATATTGTAAAAATACACTTTTTTTTTTAACTTTGATACCCTGTATCTTGAAAACCGAGCACATTGGACTTACGTTTATATTTCCTGAAATTAGTCGTATTATTTCAATTGCAAAATGCGACAAATGCATTGTGACCAATAAGGTTGCAGGAAAGTATCAACAGACTTTGCTTCTATAATTGCGATTATTTCCCTTGTTTTATATTAACCAGTTTTATAATTCAGACCAATCGGAAGAAAATATCAGCGACTATTGCACTAGACAAATAGTCACTTGTGTTCCTGTTTTTTGTATTTTGTGTTCAGTTAATAAATGTTTTCTAATCTTTATTCAGAAGTTAATTTAATTTACGTGGAAATAATCTTCCTAAATATAACACGACCTTGAAGAAGACTGCTATTTTTGTCGTTAAATTTCTCTAATATTTTACAATTTGATTTGACATAATTTTGCCATTAATAATAATAATAAATTATGTCCCATCAAATTTGTTCTAAAATGTTATCGAAATTAAATACCACAAAAATAGCCGACTATTTATCAAGTTTGTGCTATATTACCTATGATTATGTTTTTCGTATCATTTTCAACCAATCAGAACGTCCAATTAAGGTTGCCTCGTATAATTGGAAAATATAATTCACATGTCACATGGTACATTTTTGATTACTTCATTGGTAAAATACAAAAACAAAATCTCAGAATAGGCTATCAAATCGGTGATAATTTTATCACCGCATGTTGACTGTCGCATGACCTTAATGGATAAAATAGTTTACTGTCAAAGTGACAGATCGTTTAAAATTGTACACTTAAAAAAAAAATATTTTTTTGAAGTGTACAATTTTAAACGATCTGTCACTTATTCTATTAACGTTCATTATATTCCCTTACCAAATATAACACCTGTTATTATTAATAATCGATAATAATCATAACACTAGTTATATTATCCCCGATAATACATGATTATACCTAGCAATACTCTACCAATAGAAAAAATACATTATTCGCATTTCCATAGCAACCACTTTAAATTGGTTCACACAAACTATACGAGACGTCATTTACTGCACTAATATGTACTTAAACTAATAAATTCTTTCCATTTAGTGAAATTTACTCAAAAAAATAATCGCAATAAATACAATTCATACCTCAAAATAATTATGGTCATACTTCTCAAACTTCCTTGCATAATTACAAATCGTGTTAGTTTGACAGAATAATCCTAGCTTCGCGGGCGGATTATTTAAACTATCAAACTAGCACTTTATAATTAAGCAGCAAATTATCGATGTAGGTATAACCTGACTATTTTGAAGTACTTATAGTATTACTACCGATTATTCATCATCTAGTAACCTTTAGTGCTAGTGCAAAAAGTATTTTTTGAAAGTTAAGTTAAATCGATCAAGAAAAGAAAAAGGAACCCGAAGAGTTGGAAGAGAATGAAAAACAAAGTTGCGAGGTAGGTGTGCAGAGCTGGCTTATAAAAATTTGTAATAATTTAAAATTGTAAATATTCACCCAAAGCGTTGCCACAATTTCCAAAATTAATGGTATCAAGAGTTTTCACAATCATTTTTATTACAATAAACCTAAAACTGCACAAGACGCTTTTACAATTCCATATTGCTCTGGTGTGCTTTCGAAAAGAAACAGATCGAATGAAAATACAGTTGAAATTAAAATGCATAGTATTTCCATCAGGTATACAATTATATCTACTGAAAGAGTTTGCAGGGCAGCTTTTTGGGTGTGTTGGATATAAAAAAGACAGAGTTTTAAGAGTGGGTAATGAAAAAGTTTAGAGAAAATGAGAATCTTCCCAAAGAACTTCAAGGTATTAAATCAGAATTAAATAAAACAATAAAGCATGAAAATATATATTGAGCCATTTAGGTGTACAGAAAGTCATTACTGTCGTAGTGATGCACCCCAAAGAGTATACTTACCATATGACTTAAACATAAAAAAACTGAGGATCACCTATAATAATCAAGCTGAAATATATCTAGAAGTTAAACAATGCTATTTCAAAAACTACCTCAATAGCCACTACAAGTAGGTTTCGACACTCCTCAAAATGATTTATGCTCAAAGTATCTACAGTTTAAAGAGAAAATAAAGCGATGCACTGATGCTACTACCAAACAATCGCTAATAACAAATCATAGAGTTCACAATTTAGAGGCTAAAAACTTGATTGTTAAAAGAGTACAAACCTGAGATTGGCGGTTACTCTTTTGATTGCGAAAAAAATTTGCAGTTACCAAAACTTCCAGATCAACAGACATACTTTTCGATGCAAGTTAACTTCTATAACTTTGTTGTAGTGGCTGGAAATTCAAAAACAAAACTTTTCAAATACAATGTTTCCTGTTTTGTGTGGACCGAAGCAGAACGACCAAAAAATTCCAATGAAATCGTCTCTGCATTATATTACACATTGAGGAACTTTCAATTTAGACCTGAGAACTCAACTTATGGGGATGTTATGTTACTGGTTTACCTCTTTTGCACCTATCCATATTAACAATATTGAAGTTATTTTTCCAGTAGTTGGTCATTATTATATTCCGTCAGATAGGGTATTCGGCAACATCGAAAGGGAAATAAGAAATTCGGCCCTGAAGGAAAGAATATTCTAAAACTTATAAAAAATTTTGTATTATAAGTGTTTTGTAACTGTGGTTTTATATTAGCTGAGTTGACTGAGCTTTTTGAGCGCTACGTTTCGGAAGCGGATTAATAATTATAAAAAAAGCAACACTGGATCAGTTTTGCATCGAGAGTCAGTATACAGAAGTGATTTGGGAAGTGGAGAAGGCATTTATAAGAAAAGAAAATGATTGAATCAATAAAGCTAAAAGAACTAAACATTGGGGTTATTTAAAAAAAAAACAAAATTAAGAGAATCTGCAATTTGCTAACGGTTCATTACGGACCTGCTTGGAAAAAACTTCCCGACCTTCAATACTTTTGTGAACTTTTTGAGCGTAATGATATTCTTAATACTTTAATTCCTGAGATTTCGGATGAAGAAGCCGATGAAGAATTAACTATTTAGGTTTCGCTCAAGATCTCATAAAGAAACGGATCAAAATAGCCATTATTCTGTTTGTTATCTATACGTTTCTCTATTTAATACTTTTTTCTGTAAAAATCGCTTTGTCTTTTCAAATAAATTTTTTATCTATCATTCTCGCTAAATCTTTTTTGTTTCTTATAAAAATACGTTACTTTTTACTCATGCAGGAATTTTTTACAGGTTCACCATTTAGACTCAAAATGCAAAATGCGACAAATGAAATTTGTCAAATGAAACTCAACAATTGCCGGTTCTAAGCCCGTATGCGAAAGGAGGATCGTTTGAACTTGCATATCAACCCACGTATAAATAAATGTTTAACAAAATGAAAAAGCAGTCACAGAAAAACAATCACCGGGTGGTAATCCGCACTTCCACGAGAAGAATCCCCAATGGATACGGAGGGGTCAATTCTGCTTATGCAAAAGTATCTAGCAAACATAAACCAAAGACACCAAAATGTAAAAGGAAGCAGGGAAAATACGACTTTAACATCTGCACGTGGAATACGTATACAAGGACTGGCCACAAAACAAAGAGAAATAATAAATGAAATAGAACCACTAAGACCAGATGTTGCTGTTTGGCAGAATCCAAGAAAAAGGGAAAAGGACAAGAAAAAATAGGAAAGTATCAACATATATGGAGTGGAGTAGGCAAGAGTCAAAGAGCAAAAGTAGGAGTTTCAATACTGACAAGAAATAAATGGATAAATAATGGAAAAATACCATTGAGACGAAATAAATGAGAGAACGATAGAATTAGACATGAATATAAATGGACAAGCAATATATGGAATAAATGATGACACAAAGGTAGACGAAAAGGATAAGTTCTTTGGAAAATTAGGTGAGATCTTAGAAAAAGTAAAAAATACACAGGCAGTGATTGTAATAGGAGACTTAAACTGCGAAGTAGGAAAAGAAGAAAGAGATGAGGTAGTGGGAAAACATGGAGAAGAAGCCAGGAATGATAATGAGAAACGGTTGATACAACTATGCAAAGAATATAAATATCTGGTAAAAATACATATTTTGTCCATAAGCATATACACAAGTACACTTGGGAATAACCAACAAAGCAACTAAGATCAATTATTGACTTGATAATAGTAAAACAACAACACAATATAGTAGTCAGAGAGGTAAGAGTTTAGAGGAAACCAGAATGTGGGGCCGACCACTGTTTAGTAATGGGAACATTTAGATATAGTGGAATAAATAATGAAATAGACAATGAGATTTTACAGGAAAATAAAGACCCAGACTACAGCGCAGAATTACTACAATAAGAAAAAATAACTCAAATTAGCTAAACAACTAAATGTTCATATAGAAGGTACACCAACAGAAATTTATGAACACATAATACAAGGAATTCAGACGGTAGCCAACGAAATGCTAGGAGACAGAAACGTACTAGAAGAGAAATCCCTGTTAGTGAAGAACTAAAATAGTATATAGATAAGAAGAAAAAAGCTTATGAGGAATGGCTAGCAAACAGAAGCACCGAGACCAGAGAGGAATATAAGAAAATTAAACAAATAGTGAAACAAGTATAAAGAAGAAATAAATGACTTCTGGAAGAATACTTGTAAGTATATGGATAGTAACTTAGGATACAGCAAATCGAGAGAAGCATGGAAGCCAATTGCAAATATACGAAACAACAACAAACAAAAATCTCAAATATCAATGATAAAACTAACAGAGTGGAAGAACCGTTACGAACAACTATTACAAGAAAAAAAGATAAATACCTAGAACAAGACAATTACATTCCTATAGAAAACACCCAAATTGAAATAAGTGTCAAATATGTAGAAGAAGCAGTAAAAGAAACAAAAAATAACAAAGCCGCAGGACTAGGCGGGATCAAACCAGAATTACTACAATATGAAGGAAAACAATTAAATAGGTTAATAACAAAGCTATTTCAATGGATAGAAACGGGAGGAATAATACCACAAGATTGGAATGTATCAATAATAACATCGATCTATAAGAAGGGAGATGTAAAAATTACAGAGGCATAAGTGTTATCCCATCCTAGGCAAGGTTACTAGGAAAAGTAATTAAAAAGAAGATCGAAAAACAGATGAATACTCTGAACGAAGTACAGAACGGCTTCAGGAGTGGACGTTCGTGTCTGGATAACATATTTTGTCTAAGACAAATAATGGAAAAACGTAAAGAAAATACTTAGAAACACATATATTATTCATAGATTTTGAAAAAGCCTATGATAATAAATCCTAGGAACAAAGTATGGCAGACACTGAGAGCAGTACAGATAGAAGAAAAGTGGATGAAAGTAGTGAAGCAGTTATACACAAATACAACAGGAAAAATAAAAACGGAAAATGGATGACCCAAAGCATCCCTATAAATAAGGGATTCAAACAGGGATGTACGTTGTCACCTTCCCTATTTAATGTAAAATCCTAGACTGCTGGTTTTAAAAGTACACACAGAAAGGAGTTAAAATAAATGACGATGTAGTAAACTGTTTGCTCTTTGTACATGGCTATTTTTAATCAAAATAGAGGAGACCTAATACAGATGTTAAGAGAATTAGAAAGAGAGTGTCAGATACACGGACTCAAAATTGATTTTGAGAAAACGGAATATGTAGTGTGTATAAAAGAAGAGAAGAATAGTATAAACATTGGAAACATAGAAATTAGACAAAGCAATAAATTTAAATACCTAGAATCGATAATTACAAACAAGGGAACAGTAGTAGACGTCAAAAACAGGATTAGACCCGGAAAACCAGGAACCAGAGCATTGCATGGTGCGATATGGAACAGAAACCTGAGGAAAGAACAAAAAAAAACATATATTTGAAAGCGTGATAGAAAGCATTTCCCTACATGGGGGGAGAGACGTGGCCAGTGTCGGAAACAAATAAGGTAAGTGCGGCGGAATTGGACTTTATGAGAATGAGTCTACAAATAATAAGACAAGACAGATGGCCAACCCAGAAAATATGGGAAGAAATTAACATAAAATCATCAATTACAAGAAACCTAGAAAACCACACACTAAGGTGGCATGGACATGTGGGAAGGATGCCGGAAGGTCGATGGTCAACAAGCAGATTATACTGGACTCCACTGGGAAAAAGAAGCAGGGGCAGACCGTCAATAAAATGGGAAACGCACGTACAGAAAAGTCATAAAAGACATAAATCTGAAAGAGGGGAACTGGAACAACAGAAAATTGGACGCTAGAAACGACTAACCTGAAATGGGATAAAGTCCGATAAGTAAAGTAAATACAAATACGTTACTTTTTACTCGTGCAGGATTTTTTTACAGGTTCACCATTTAGACTGTCAAATGCAAAATGCGACAAATGAAATTCTTTCGTAAGTTTTAGGTGTTATTTTGATTTTAAATTAACAGATGGTTGCTAAAGCGTTTTCAAATAAAAACGTAAACTGCATAAAAATATTTAAGACTATAACAATGGCAAATAAAGTTGTAAACATTTTTTGCGGTTTTCTTAAAACTCCTTAACATGGATATGTCGCGTTTTGCATCTACACCCCTCGTATTATGCTTTTAGAGAACCCAATTAACTCGCCGCCAGATTTTTGGTAGCACAATGATAGTGTGAAAAAATGGTTTTAACAATCGGATAAATAATTTACTTGTAAATTGCGAAAAACAGTAAAATATTGTATTTTTTTAATTGTTTCTAATTATCGAACAAAAAATCCTAAACGTCTGAAAAGCGAAGTCTATAGTACAACAACGTACTAAACGCTTGACGTTCTACATTTAAAAGTTTTGGCAAAAATACAATAGTTTATTGAAAAGTATTGTTTTTTAGAATTAATTTGGTGTCTAGGTAGCGGTTTAACACACCGAAGGCTTATTTTGTTCGTGACTATAAAAAATAAATGTACAATATTCATTAAAAATTGTTATTAATTTTATTAAATACATAAACAAAAAAGTTTACCTGGAGTAAGATTTGAACCTACGACATGTACTTTGCTAGAGTACCGCTCTTACCAACTGAGCTATTGAGATACAAGCCCCAATCTAGGTAAATTTTGTCTTTATGCATGTCGAACTGATGTAAATTCTAAATATAATGAGATTATAGTCAAATTTTTCACATTAATGCAATGTGAGCCCGAAATATTTTTACTTACATATTTACTTTTGAACTTATTTGTTCATAACAAAACTTACAATAATTTACAATATTCATGTTGAATATTCAGCATTCACCTTGAACCTTTATGTAGGGGAGACCGGGGTTGGTTGTCATAAGGGGTAGGTTGGCATTATGCTTTTAAATCACGTGCCATTTCAACTAGAGCATTGCGCCTTGACCGATGTGGGTTTTTATTACTACAATATTCAATAATTATTTTAAAATATTTTCTACATTGTAACGTTAGCAAACTTATAATGTATTAATTAATGTGCACATGGCAGCCATTTTAGTTGAACAACCGCCATTGGGGTTGGTTGGCAGTTTGTGCATGGCGCAGGTTGTCATAGTACGCCAACCTGCCCCGTTTATTTGTATGAAATTGATAGACACCTATTAGGTACTTTACTCATGTATATATAGTTAATTGTCTATAATGGCCGATTTTAAGGTATCTGGAATAAGTCCATTTAACCCAGATATATTTCCTCGTGAGGAATTTATGACTGCTTATGCTACAGATCGACCAATGCAAGCTGCTGTATCCACTGATCAGTCTCGACTGGAGCTAAATCAAGTTACTGTACAAACTTATCAACCTCTACCTGGCAACTCTATTTGTGGAACATAGTGTTCAGCTCTCACTGGAGTCAGTTCATGTTACTCCACCAAGTAATCAACATATTCGTGACACAGCTCAAGCTAAATCATATTATATTCCTCCCACAATTCCTAGTACGAAATTCTATGCGGCTACATCAAGAACTACGGTTACGTCATGCTATTAATACGTCGACTACATCATCTGCTCATAGTTCTTGTTCTGTCGTTCAAACAGCTTCAACTTCTAGCATCAATTTCAACGACCATTTGCAGTGTAAGACCGCTGCCTAAAGCTAGCGACAAAAAACAAGGTAAACGATGAAGAAAAAGACGTTCCACTGCTATTCCTCACAGACACACTAGTCAAAACTGCTTTAAATGAGGAAAAAAGGCAGCACACGAGAAGCAAAAAAACGGTTGATGCCAGAAAACAAAAAATAATTACAACAAAATTTGCTTCCGCAAGTAAAAAGACTGTTGATTGTACTAAAAATGATTTATTTAAAAGAAAAAAAAAACAAATAAAGTCATTTCTGAATTATCTTCAGATGAAGATTCAGACCTAGATACATTCTGTCTGGTTTGCATGGAGCCTTATTCAAATAGTCGCCCGGGAGAAAACTAGATCAAATGTATTAAGTGCCAGTTCTGGGTACATGACGAATGTACCGATGGTAATCTATCATATAGATGCCATAACTGTGATTCTGATTGCGACTGGAGCTAACAATGTTCCTAACTCTGTAATTTTAATTAAATTTGTTAATTTTTTTATTTTTAATTATTTGTATTCAAATTTTATTTCCAACGTTCGTAATAAATCCACTTATACATATCTTTAGTTTGTGTTATTTTTATTATAGATTGTCATATGTTGCAAGCTTACGCTAAATATTTTATCTGATGGCATGTCATAATGACAACGTTATGTCACTCAATTTTTGATGACCTAAGGAAGCTCATTGTGGTACTTAGTCCCATAATGAATTCATTATGGGACAAAGTACCATAATGAAATTCTATATGAAAAACATGTGATGGTGAGATCAAAAAGGTTTATTCAAAATGCATAACTATGTACAAAACTATTTATTATAAATGGTAAAAGAGCAATTACTACAATTTGCAATATTAATTCCCATGGATTCTAGAGTTTTTACATCAGCAGTTAACGCTTTTTGGTAAATTTGTAATCCCGTTTGGTTGTTGGCACCAAAAATTGCGTCTAATATTTTTTTCTTTTGCTCTTTCGAATTTTCAATGTAACATTCAGCAACAGTATTGCTTTTCCATCCGCCATGGCGTTTTACGGTCACATATCAGCTCCAGAATCGGCCAAAAATGAAGTAGACGATCGGCGAAAACAATGTCCGGTATATTCTTCAGGGTGAGGTAAATTCAAAAAAGTGGCAATAACTTTTGGCATTTTACCAAAGGTGTGAATTCCAACGGGTTGTTTCGTGCATTTCTTATTTTTATAAGTGACAAATAAACGTCGATGGTTTGTGTTGCAAGGTCGTATTATCACATATTGTCTGACAAGTTCCACCATATTCAATCCTGGGATATTCCCCGATGTTACAAAAAATTCTCGCATTACCTTTGTTTTTGTATTCAGTAAAGTAATTCTAAAAACGGATCCTTCATCTATCACATTTTCAACAAGCATATTTGTCAGTTCCTCTCTTCTGCATGCTCCACTTAGTCCAATTATCATAGCTACTTTTTTTAAATAAATATGTATCATCTGATGCTTCCGTTAAAAACTTTGTGACATCTTGTTTAGTAAAAATTTTGGATTTTTAGCTCTGTAACCTTCTGATTTACGTTTTAGTAATGCAACCAGCTGTAGGTCCTTACTAATATCGACGTTATTTCTTGTTAATAAAATACTTCTTATCATCGAATAATACGACTTTCTTTAGATAAGCATTCAAAGTAAGCCAACAATATTTTTTCATGAATGATATTCTTGATTTTCTTAGTAGAACACCATTCTTCCTACCGATTAAACGCTATTTCACATACACTCCGTGATTTTTCCGGCAAAAGGGAGTCCACGATATTTCGCGTCATTTCTTCCAAATGAGTAGGTAAATTACCAGTTTCAGAATCACTCATTATTATTTAAATTATATATTTAATTCTACGTGACAATTGTGTTTGACAGGAGATAAATAACTATTGCTGTTACAACCTCACGCTGTCAAGGAAATGCTCACTAACCTACTAATATTTTAAACTACACGTACACTTACCGCTTTAAAAATAGTTGTCATTGTGACATGTCAAAAATGCAGTTTTTAATTTTTCGAAAATGTCATCAGATAAAATTTTGTATGTAATACGGATCATAAACAATCATTATGGCACACGTCGTTTTATCATTCACATTCACGACTTGTACACCATAATGATCGTCTTTATGATCCTTATTACATAAATTACTATTATATGAGCCTTTTGGAATTAATCTAAAAATCTGATATGGAGAAAATATCAATTAACGTTCACGCTATCTTATAAAAATCAAAACCTCAAAACTATGACTACCAACCCCGATCTCCCCTACTCTGAGTTATTTTCTTGGTAGTAAAAACGTTTGTGTATAACTCATTGTAATAAAAGTAAATAAACAAAATTTTAGTATAGTACCATTTAACACTCCTTTTTTTTCGCAGGATCCGTTAAAATCAGTATTTAAAACCAGTAGGCAGTTCCAATATGTATTTTTTTCCATTATTCAATGTACAACAAAAGTTGTGTAACCTACCTAAAGTGCGCCATATCCAGCTCATAAATTAGGATGTACACATTTTATTTGAATTCTTACAAAATAGCAGACATATTTGATTAAGATAAACTATGTTAGTTTTAATTTGTACATTTGATGTTACAATCACTGATTAATTAACGCTGTTAGATTGATTTAAATTTATGCATGAAAAATTGGTTTCACAAATTCCACAAAAGGCTAAAGCTGGCGCAGATCAATATTGAACACTGTAGTATATCTTTGAAATCTGGAATAAATCCAATCTTTTATAAAAATTGTATTAATGTAACATGTAAGTATAATAAAATTTTATTCATTTTGTCAGTTTAAGAAATTCTTTAATGTCATCATGATAATGGTGTATATATCATCAGCATAAGCTATGAACAAAGTGGATAAATAGATGTTATTTTAATTTGACCTATATTGTAAAAATACCTTGCTCTGGAAACTGGCGTAGTTGTCAAAACAATATAACTTTTAAAACACGTGAAGTAAAATAATGAAAAACAATTAGGGCCTTGCTACCATACTATCAAATGAGTAACATGTGTGAATTACTTCCAACATATGCAACTTCCAACTAACGATAAAGATAAGTAATCTTGGTTGACTAGGAATAACCGTTTGCTCATAAAATAACGTTACACAAGGCAAACTGTAAAGTTGTAGAACAATAATTAAATAGTTTCCATTTAGTTCTACCATTACAGCAGTCTGTACGGTTTCAGCAGAACAAACCGAAGATAACATAAAAACCAACAGTTTCAGGTTATGCCATCTGAATGAACAAGTGCTGGTGAAAATACTCGTTTTATGAACTAACTAAATCAAACGAAGTATCTATTGGAATCAGCATTAAGTATGAAATATTATTGTCGAAAATTGATACTTCATGTATATAAATTGAAAGAAGATATATCGAAGACAGAGAATATTATCTGGTAAATTTCAGATAACTCAACAAAAAACGATAAAGTATTAGAGTGTTATCTTTAGATTTAACTTAATAACTTCAGTAGGTTATTTTTGATCCTTACATCTTTTTAAATTTTTTATAGTTTCGTTGCTTAGAAACATCTGAGGTGGCCATCACACAACTTTCTGATGCGTATGTCGTGCTATATTAGCAAATACGGACAAGAGTTAATCAATCGCGATACGGATATTTTTAAGTTATTCTTATTTGCTCTTACATTAAATTCAATTAAACATATCCACCTATGCAAATTTTTGTAGAAAAGTTTGTATATATTATATATATATATATATATATATATATATATATATATATATATATATATATATATATATAATGTATACATATACAGGCTGTTTCACGACGAGCTTACACTATCTATATATAGGAAACTACTCACTCGATTTCTATAAAAATTGGCATAGATAAATAAGTTATGGCAAATATGTGGAAAATATTTTGACAGACATGTCACTTCCGGTTATACCGGAAGTGAACAGCAACTTTGTTATTTTAAATGTAACATAGTAACTTTTCGAAATCTACGTTCAATTTTAATGTCACTTTGTGTAGAATATCCTATAACTAAAATGTATACTTTTCGAGATATTAATTTTTTTAATGGAAAATTGACAGGTGCAGACCTCCGTATGGAAAACTCTGTGTGAACATCCGAATACCAAATAAAACATATCTTATCGGGTTAATTAGTAAGAAGATCAAGGTAATTGATGACTTGTCGAAAACTGCTTTTCTGCATACAGGGTTCTTAAAAAAATGATGAAAATTTCAACTTCAAAAATGTCAAATATTTTAATTTTATTAAATGAAACTACCTTATTTTTATTCTATTTCTTAATTCTACGGCCAAAAATAAGGGAAGTTTATGTTCACTTCCCTATACCCAAACTTAAGCGTTTTTGAGATATTAACACGTTTTTAAAAATATTAATTATTTCTGCCGTATTGTTGTTTATTATTATTTATTATTTTATTTTAGCAGGCTGTGTATGTAGCTGTCATAATTAAATAGTATTAGTTGTCATTATTTGTGGTTAATCGCATTTATACAAAGTGATAGAAACGGCTCGTTTGGAACTAAACAATCACGATTATCTAAATTTACTTTTAATACATGGTGAATATGACAGAGTTGTTATTAGAACATGTGCTTTATTTGCTACAAGGTATCCAGATCGACCACGACCCACCCGTGACACAGTGAAGAGAATAATAAACAATTTAACACAATTTGGTTGTTTTCAAGCAAAAGTTAAGAAAGTGAAGCCTATTGTTGATAACAATGACAATGAAATTAATGTTCTTGGATACTATGCTGCTTATCCCGAAGCGTCATTACGTTGTGGTGCGAGAGATTTAGGTGTACTAATGGTATCTATTCAACGAATTTTAAAAAAACATAAGTTTCATCCCTACTCTTTTAACCTAGTTCAAAGTTTAAGGGAAACAGACTATAATAAAAGAATACAATTTGCAGAATTTGTGTTGATAAAATGTCAAGAAGATAATGAACATTTAAAGAATATTATATGGTGCGACGAATCAAAATTTACGAAAAATGGAATGTTCAACAGGCACAATTCGCATTACTGGAGCGAAGAAAATCAACACTTAACAAGAGTACGTAGTTTTCAAGAGCGATGGGACTTTAATGTGTTTTGTGCGATCAGAGACAACCAGGTTGTAGCTCTCCACTTTTATGATGGAAACTTAAACGGTTAGAAACTGTGGTAACATAATTTTATAATTTTTTATTTTCTAAAAACTACTTTTTTAAGTCAAAGATATCTCAACATATTAAGAGAATTAAAAACAAATTATTTAGAACGTTTACCACCGCAAGAATTTAGAAAAATATTTTTTCTTCATGACGGAGCTCCTCCTCACTGTTCCGAATGGTAAACCAATTTGTAGATGAGACGTTTGAAGATAGGTGGATAGCTAACAATGCTCCTTTTCGGTGGCCTCCTCGTTCACCAGACATAAGACCTTTAGATTTTTTTTGTATGGGGCTACGTAAAAAATGAGGTGTATTCCCATCCCCTTACAACAAGGAAAGATTGTGAACTTAGAGTTCGCAATGCATTTAATTCTCTCCCTGCAGCAATGATTAAGCGTGCAACAAACGAAGGTGTTATAAGAAGACTTCATAAATGCTTGGAGGTTCAAGGACGAAATTTTGAACACTTGTTATGAGTTTTTGTAATTTATGTATGTGCAATTACATTAAAAAACACGGCCTATTTATAATAAGCAACAATACGGCAAAAATAATTAATGTTCTTAAAAACGTGTTAATATCTCAAAAAGGCTTAAGTTTGGGTATGGGGAAGTGAACATAAACTTCCCTTATTTTTGGCTGTAGAATTAAGAAATAGAATAAAAATAAGGTAGTTTCATTTAATAAAATTAAAATATTTGACATTTTTGAAGTTGAACCCTGTATGCAGAAAAGCAGTTTTCGACAAGTCATCAATTACCTTGATTTTCTTACTAATTAACCCGATAAGATATGTTTTATTTGGTATTGGGGATGTTCACACAGACTTTTCCATACGGAGGTCTGCACCTGTCAATTTTCCATTAAAAAAATTAATATCTCGAAAAGTATAAATTTTAGTTATAGAATATTCTACACAAAGTGACATTAAAATTGAACGTAGATTTCGAAAAGTTAATAACATACAGGGCGTTACATTTAAAATAACAAAGTTGCTGTTCACTTCCAGTATAACCGGAAGTGGCATGTCTGTAAAAATATTTTCCACATGTTTGCCAATTTTTATAGGAATCGTGTGAGTAGTTTCCTATATATAGATAGTGCAAGCTCGTCGTGAAACAGCCTGTATATATATATATATATATATATATATATATATATATGTAGCTTCCGGTTTCGGATGATACCATTGGTACGCCATAGTCTCTTTCGAATGTATGAGTTGAGATTTCACTACACCGGGGTTACATTTGCGCCTTCGAAAATTGGTGACACTGCGTTTCAAGCCTTATATCTGAGTCTACGCCGTTTTTAGCGAAATAGAGGGCTACCTTGGTTCAACTTACTCATTTTATGTCTTAATAAAAACTTTGTTGGTTTCTTATCGTGTACATTCCAAAAATTAGTTACTATCCGATCTAATAGTTAAATAAAATTTTGATAATTTAATCATAATTCCAAATTTTGGCTTTACACATAATTTAAAATAATTTTTAGTTCAATAATCACCTTTTAAATAAAACTCTTTTTGGAACTTTTGATACAATCTACTGATGTCAATTAAAATGAATCCTTTTTAATTTTAAAAATTTTCTGTTTGAACAAGCCAAGATCGAGGTTATTGGCGATAAAAATTACAATCTATAATATCAAACGCCCAAACCCCTCTAAAGTTTCACACAAAGGAGGATGTTCCTTATTCAGAACTTTAAAGCGCGTTGGTATTGTGCAAAAAATCCTGGCAATGACGGTATTACAAACCAAATGATTAAGAATATGCCAGAATACCCATTAAAATCAACACTTCTCATATATAGATTAGCGTTTGAGAACGTATCTTAATGAATAGAAACTGGTCACAATAATTGCAATTCTGAAGAAAAACAAATCTAATGATAAACCAGAAAGTTGCCGTTCAAATTCATTAACCTGCGTTATGGAGAAACTAAATGAAAGTATCTGATGTGGAACGACACCCGACCTTCCTACCTCAAAGTGGAAATTAAAAGAAAAGAAAATAATTTTAATAATCATTTTTGTAGGATAATTATATAACCTCTTTTTGAGTACGTTCATCACGAAAATATGCAGTATTGTAAAAACAACAATAATCTGTCAGGTGGACGTTTAAACCTTCATGCCAGATAAAGGTTATTAGACCTCTAGATGTTAACTTGAAAAAAAATTCCCCAGCCATAAAATATAAATGGTACAGATTAAGCATTTTCATGCTTATTTAAATAATTTTTATACTTATTTAGCGTTAAATTAAGAAACTTTATAAAGAAAAGTTTAAAATTAAATTTAAAAAAACATGTCTACACATTTTCTTATAAAATTAATCGCTATGGAGGTATTGAAAAAAATTATTCTACCTTAGGAATTTTTGTCGGTAAATTACGCGTCATATCAAAAAATTGCATAAACCATAATTAATAGATATGTTTAAGGTAAATATGTAGGTATTTTTATCTCCACTGATAACTCCCGCCCACCCCACAGTCACTGAATTTCTTCCAAAACCTAAACAACTCTATGAGACATGAAAACAAGCTTAAAAATTTTCAGTACGCACGTAATGTCGTTCTGAATTTGTAGGTACTAACATACATACATACAAACACACGCACACGCGCAGATACGCATACAGACGTGCGTAGACAAGCACAACTATGCACCAATACGTACAGACACGCACAAACACACGCACAGCCACGCACAGGTACACCGAGACACGCACAGACACACGGATACACACCACACCACATACACCACCCTCCACGCAAACGCATACCACGCACAAGCACACCTACACCCACTACACTCACACTCACACACACATGGACACGCATATACCACGCATACGAACACCACGCACATAAACATCCGTACCTACTCAATCACTCGCGCAGTCGCTCACTCGCTCACTCACTCACTCACTCACCCACTCAGCCACTCACTCACTCACTCACTCACACGTCCACCCACCCATCCATCCACCCAACCAAGCCAACCAACCAACCATCCCAGCCCACATTTTACCGACAATACGAAGAATAATTGATAGGCTGCACTAAAATAAATGATATTTTAGAAGTATTATTAATATTAATATTAATTCTAGAAAATTTGATGTAGAGCTGAAATTTTATATATCACGTACTTTTTTTACATCAAATAAGTTATAAACGCTGAATTACTGTATGAATAGGTTATAAATAATTTAAATACTCGAGGTAAACTTTTTATTTGTGTATGTAATAAAATTTATAAATACTTTTGAATGGATAAAATGGTAAAAACAAAACAATGTAATTTTTAAGGAAAATCATTATTTTTGTTACTTTAATTTCTCCATTCCACTAAAAAGTAAACAGTTTAAAGTTAAATGTAACATTAGTTAATTGAATAAAGTAATTTTACTGACTGATTTATAAAAAAAAATTATTTGTGGTTGTTTGGCGAAATTCTTTTATTCAGTATGGCAGTATAGTATACTTACAGTATTATACAATTCACTTCTACAATTTTTTTTTTATTAGATCCATTATATACAGCATTTATTTTTGTTAAATGAAATGCCCAAATTTAATTAATTCTTTAATTGAAACATGAAAAGCTGATGTATAAGGTTCTTTATTAAGTCAAGAAAATTAAATAAAGAAAACTTGTAATTAGAAATTTAGACAAAAATATTTGGTTTAATCTCATCATGTTCTAAGCAACAGCTTAATTGAAGTTGTTCTGTAAAGAGTTTTAAATGAAATGGAAAAGTTTTCTTTTAAGCAGTTTTAGCTTTCTTTTAACGTAAGTGCCCTTATGTTTAAGTAATGAAAATTTGTAGCCCATAGGCTCATAATGTATAACATAAGTGAATATTGACACAAGGCAAACCATGTTCAAGAAATCGTATATCAAAACTGTGATTAACATCAAACCATGGGCGCAGAACTAGAATTTACAATAATTAAATATTTCTATTTTCTACGCCAATGGAAAAAATAATTGTATGTATAAAATTTAGATTCAGCAACTTATTTAGTACGCAAAAGGTACTAGGGTTAAGAGTCGATACGGTTTTATCGAAATTTAGCATTTAAAAAAATTGTTAGCAGTTAAGTATATGATTAATTGCTCAATTCAAATTTCTACGCCAATGGAAGAAAAAACTTTTAATCCTACCATATATACCTTATACCAAAATAAGCCGATTTAACTAAATTTAAGGGTTTCAGGCTTTTAAAGATCTATTTACATTTATAACAGTTGGCTGGTAGCTAAGCCACAACTGTATCTATCCTATATGTAAAATCGGTACGGTAATGTTACCTTACCGAGATGTCAATTGTCAACCTTTGCCAAGAAATTGAAAACCAAAAACAACGTAACGTTATTTATTCAAACAGAAAGAGAACTCAAACAATACCTAATCAGTTAAAAATAACAATGAAAATACCGAGGAAAATGCACCACAATTTTATTTTATCGCTGCCACAATAAACCAGAATTTCAAACCAGAAATCACAAGTCCTGGCAAATTCAAATTACAAACTGATTAAGACTCCATGTGTGAATATGTATCTTGCTGCACAACTTCTGTTGTAAGTTAATTGGAAATAATTTAAGGTGAGTGTTGAAACCGCCGAACTAGAAGTACCAGAAACCGCTGACCTTGTATTGCCAAACATTTTCATCTGATTCCTTCACGCATATCTCAGCTATGTTCGTACTTCACCATCCACCCCACCTCTTAAGGTTGTGCTTGCTCCGGTGTTGGCAAGGATTGTGGCAGAACGTAGGCTTAGGTAATCACCAGTCTATTTCTCGACATTCGATAGATCCAAGAAAGTAGCAATCATTTTAGGAATAGAAGCTATCTAATGAATCTACACACGTTGTACAATATATTCCCCTTGATTGTAAAAGACAAAGAAAAATTCGTGATTTGCATGTGTTGGTCGTAAATTCATATACTTCTTAACACTTTGCACAGCATTTATAGCACCATAGGACGTTATGGTAAAAAATCGTAGTTTGTGTGAATGTCACAATTAAAAGGGAACCTTCCTGTTTGACATCATTTATTGTCCGATTATATCTCATCGCTCCGACATGCACCAAATAAACCGAAAATTGCCACAACCTAAAATAGCGTAGGATTTACTACTTTTTTCATATCAAATTTGAACAAATTAAACGTACCTTGGCTAACAAATATTTTTCATTATTTGCCTCTACCCAAAACTTTGGAATCCTTCATCGGAAAGAACTTTGGCATTCTTCACTTTGTTACCTACGTTCTGTCTCTATATCTGTGTTTTCATTGGTCTTCAACAAGCTTCATAACATTGCTGTGGCTCTTAGACTACAAACAAATAATCAAAAATATTTCAGAAAAGAACATTTGAATAACTTACCAGTTGCTGAAAATATGCTAAAAGAACATCTTCGTTTATTAATGAAACGCCGTTCTTTCTTTGCCAATTTTTGAATCTCTCATATGTCTTTTCATACCAAATTTTAGATTTTTCCAGGTCCAAACTGATTAGAGCTTGACTTTTAACATTTTTTGACAATATGTCGCCGAAATCCACTCTTTCGTTGACACATACAATCATAACATTTTTTTTTATGAAACTGACCATGGTGTCACATCAACCGTAAAGACCTGATCAACTTCGAAAGTGAAATCATAATGGTAATAATTATGTAATTAGTATAATACTTAAATATCTGGTGTGGAACACCACATAACGTTCCAACCTACAAAATGGAAATTAAAAGCAATGAAATAATTTTAATAACAATTATTTTAGAATAATTATCCAACCTCCTCCATAATAAGTTCATTACGAAAATAGGCAACATTGTAAAAACAAAAACAATAATCTATGTCAAACAGACGTTTAAAACTTCATATCAGACAGAGGTTAATATAACTTTTTTTTTTCTAATTCTGTATCTTAAAGTTTATATTATCGTTGTTTTGAGGTGGAAACAGAACGATAATAATACACAACGCAAACTTTATTTTAACGTTTTTGTCGCATTTCGATTTATGGCATTGACTACCCAAGGGTAGTAAGTCAAGTCAAATCAAGATTTGGAGGTTTCCCACACAGCTGTTAGCTCTAACCTCTAAAGATTGTGCGAAAAATGGTTAACTTCTGACAATTTCTAAATGTGTAGCCAACATACAAAAATTCAACTGACAATAATGCAAATTACCAAATTGCAATTTCTAAAATTGTTTTATAACAATCAAAATTGCTCAAAATTATACGTTTCATAATGTGCATTGCCGTGCTCGTGCTTTGGAACACTCGACGCTTCGTGTTACAAACTTGAAATCGCCGGTAATACTAACATTATGATATTTCTATTTTATTATACTATTAAAATAACTATGCAACTTCTTTTTTATATGTTCATAACGAAAACAGGCAACATTTTAGAAACAAAAACAATGCATGTCAGAATGACGTTTAAAACTTCATGCCAGATAGATATTTAGACATAAATACATGGTAAGTTAAAAAATTCCAAAGCCACCCGCTTCTTTAAGATATCAATTATACAGTTTAACCATTTTCATTCATATTTAATTAATTTTTAGACTTACCATGCGTTATATTAAGAAATTTTATAAGTAAAAGTTATGTAAAATTAAATTTTCTTCACAAAACATGCTACATTTTTTGTTATAAAATTAATCGTTATTCAGATATTGAAAAAATTGAAATTGAAACTAACACTTAAATTCTACCTAGGAATCTTTTGCCGCTAAATTATGCGTCGTATCTAAAAATTGCATAGAACATAGTTAATCGATATGTTTAAGGTCTATATCCAGGTATTTTTATACCTTTAAAATATGTAGCTGTTTTAGAAATATTTGATAAAAACCAAAAATTGATTCTAATAAAACCCCCTCTCCGCCACTGGATTTCTCCCAATATCTAATCAGCTTCAAGCGAAATAAAAACAAGCTTAAATACAAAAGTTTTAGTACGTAGGTGTTTTCGTTATGGAGTTATCGTATCCACATAGACACACTGACAGACATCATGGCCGAGCTAATGTGTCGATGTAGCAATAGCGAAAAAAATGCGACTGCATAACTTTGTATACCTACATAGTTGGAAGGTAATAAATATGGTTTAACTTTCTGAAACCGATAAAATAGTGAACAAACCGCGGAAGTAATAATGTCATACTATACCTAAAATAAATAGTTTTATGTAGAAAATTTATATTTAGTAACTCATTTGCTACAAAAAGGTACTCCTGATAAGACGCAATGACTTACAATTTCTTTTAAATTTTTGTTTTAAGTTACAGGAGCATAAATTCAAATAAAATTTTTTTTATAATAACTGTTCAGTGTTCACCATTTACGCGAACACAGGGATCTGTGCCTTGAAGAATATTTGTTGTTGCATTTTTATTACATTGCGAGAGTTCTTCTCTATTATTTACAGGTGCCTTATAAACCACGTAGTTGAGATTTTCCCATAAATTTGGAGAACGTGGAAGTCAATTTACAGGGGTGTCACCTATCCATTTATTATATTTGAGTACCAACCATTTAAATAATTTCGAACAATCAATGAAAAATGTGATAACGCCCTCATCATGCATAAATTACATATATCGCCCAAGTTGTAGAGGTAAATCCTCTAGTAATCTTTATGGGAGAGTGACAGCACCAACAGTAAAATTACCAATTATTATGGTCCATATATTAATTTTAAATTCGTATTTGTTACGTAGCACAATTTGAGGCCCACACGCTTAGGGGAAGGAGTGGGTTTAGATAATCAAAATACTATATTACCAAAAAACCTTGAAGAGTTCAGGGCGCCACGTGGTTGATAAATTGGAGTAACTACGAACCTCCGAAAGATAGCCATTGCAATTTAATAAGAAGTTTTCAATCAAGAGGTTATTAATAATTACTCAACAAATCTAATTATTTACAATAATTTCCAACTAATAAAGCCCGACTTATTCTCAACACAGATTATAACTATAATAATAAAATAGTAGATAAACATGCACACTCTCACACATGTTTACATACATTCGATAGTCTTCCCGATTACTGAAATTCCTAAATCTAAACACCTGTTGAGTACAGCTTTCCGTTTAGCAAGCCCAACTATAAATTTACAATTAGATATTGATTATAATCTTATTTTGTTGCAGGTTCAGATAGCCCGTTCCGTTGAAGACCATTATTAAAATTCTTTACGTTATTTCTTTATTCCAACCAATCGCAGCTTGTACAGTATTTATGTATTGTCACCGGGTGTGAAAGCACTATTTTTTTTCTTCTCGTTTTTCGAAATTTAGGTTTTAAAAGTCATTAGGTTTAAAATGTTTTGTTGCCGCGTGTTATTCAGGATTGAAATTGTTTGAAGCTCTTTTTTTGATGTACTTAAAAATTAAAAGAGTATATAGTTATGGAAGCTTTCGTTTTAGTCACTTATTTTACATATTTGAGGATAGCTGGTTTTTAACGCAAATTCACGTTTCGTGTTCTAATTTTGGAAAGGTCAAATATATATTTTTCTTTCGGTTTCATTGCCTTAATAAATTGAAGTTTTTAAATTATATTCCTGGTTATTCTAAGCATTATTAAATGTAGCTTGTTGAATTAAAATAAAACGTATAACAGGAACCGTTAGTGATTTCATTTCTTTCTTCAATCTGTTATCGTAATTTCAGAGAATAAATTTTCGTGTCGATTAAATGAAGCGTAATTTGAGAGGTATAGGATGTGGAATAAAATTGTTTTTTTCTGTGACGAATAATGTTAATTCAAGGTTTAATTACGTTTTATTTCGCACAGGTGATACTTGCATTACAATTAGAGTAGTAGTAGAATAAGTTTTATGTAAATAGATGGATTTAAGATTGCATCAGGGAAATTACATTAAGTATAAAAATGATACGTTGTGTAATACATCTTTTGTGAATTTAAATTGTAAGCCGTCATACTGTCGCCTTTTCATTATTGGGTTAAACAAAGAGTTAAGGTTCATTATAGTAGAGGTTCGTTATCATAAACATCTCATATTATAGAGGTACCCTTTCGGGGAACGCAGTTTCGATGCATGATGTAATTTCTCAGTCCCGCTCACGAGTCAATTAACTTTTGGCGCAATTTAAAATTTTAAGTAATCCTTTTTTTTTGATTGGCTATTGAAGATTTAAGTAAGATGAAAAGGGTTAGAAGGGAAAACGGCGAAATCTGAACGACGCTTAAGTTAGTCCAGTCCACGATGTAGTTCAGGGCTCACCCTTTGTTAGCAGTGCTGCCGCACACACGTAGATGTGTTTATTTGGAGGTGGTGAATTATTTTACGCCCTTATCTGGAGATTAAGTGAAGCTACCATGGAAGTTTTTTCCGTTATCCTTAATTGGAGGATTATTTTATAACTTCTCGCCTCCCGGATTATTTTATCGTATCGTTGTCGTATAGCGACAGTTTCTCACCCATGAAATTAGGTCAGTGTTAAATAAGTGCCGTCTTTATTTCTTTTGGAGTTTCATCGCATCTTGTGTGCGGATCAATAATAAAATAGTTCTGGTTTTAGTTTTTTTTGACCGTTAACAAATATTTCGCTGTAAATAAAAAGCTTTTCGTTCTTGTGGCATGTTAAATTAATAAGTGTTATTCAGAACTTGGATACAGTAGAGTAGTCAAACTTTCTGGAAGTTTAAGTAATAGTGTAACCTTCAACCAATTGTAAGATCAATCAAAACGCAACTTCAAAGAAAAGCATTCACGAGTTAAGCTATGTATGGAGTCACGATCGCAATTTCAACCTCGATCATAACGCCGACGCTGCCGCCGAGATCATCCTCTAAGTTCACCAGGTGCCTGTATAACAAAGGATCCGTTCTGAATATAAGGTAAACTTTTTGTGCATTTTATTTTACTGTAGTTGACCATATTTTAATAAATTCTTGTGTGTATTGTATTTTTTTGTTGTATATCCTAACTTTTGAATGCGCTGCCTTTTGTAATTCACGTTTGATTTTTTTGTATCGTTTAGATTGTAATCCAAGCGTATCTATTCGTATTATGATTCAAAATTTATCTGAGTGTAATCTTTTGTTATTTTGGTGAATCAAATTTACAATAATTTTAGTAAGGTCGTTACTGACACTAGCTAGTTTCGCAGCCTTTTAGGTAAACTAGGTGGTTTTATTTGAATGTTTTGATTTATGTAGCAACTGTGTTGACATTTCAATGATGGTGTTTCTTTATTATTATTCATATATATATATATATATATATATATATATATATATATATATATATATATATATATATATTATTATTATACTGACGCGTAGTGTTTTTTTGAGAATTGGATAAGGAATTAACGTCAATATTTTTGTGCCTAATTGAAGTGACCTAATTACGTTCGAAAGTTTATGATTGATTATTGAATTTTAACGTAACTTTTAAAGGTTTTAGGCAACATTTTCTTGAATTTCAGGTCGAATTGATTTAATTACAAGTGGTTGTAAATTGAAGTAAAGTGATTGGTTTAGTTTTTTTTTTTTAAATATAATTATATTGAAGTTCACATTTATTAAGATAAAGTAAGGTAAATTATGAAGTAAGACGGTCGTTAACCGAACAGGTGTTTGTTTTTTTTGCATACGAGGGTGTCGCGAATAGTAGCCTTTTTGTTGAAGTTATTTTTATAAGAATCAACATACCGATTGCAGACATTGGCCTGATTGACCAAGAGGTAAGCATTTTGTAATTTGTTTGGAAATGAGCTGTGTTTTTCTCGAATTTAGGTATTACATTCCGATATCGACGATTGATCAATTTTAGGGTTTTATAGATATTTGATCGAGTTGGTTAGCTTTGTTGGGACTTATTTTGTGTATTAAATTGAACAATTAACTATCGTATTTTCATTTATTTTTAGTTATTTGGGATAATAATTTTTGCGTTGAGGTTTGGCGAGATTTTTAGGGAGTTTTGGGTTTTATTATCGCATTGTGCGGCTTATATTTAAAGCTTAGAATTTCTTTGAAGTTTAGGTGAACTTCGCCTTAAAATTTTTTGAATAGAATTTCTAATAGTAAAGTAGTTTAGTTTTAAGTGAACGTTTTGGTTTCCTGTTAAGCCAACTTAAGATCTGTTTATGACGTTGTTCCCATTATAAAATGTATTTAACAGGTGGTTGACAAGTTTTACCCGAATTTCACGTCGTTGGAGTTGTGACGAGTGCCCTCTTACAGCATTAAGTAAGAACCGTGCCCACACCACTGAGCTATGCCGTGGCACAAATTGCCTTTACGGGCTGGATGCTTTAGTGGGTATTTGACCTGTAACAGTATATATTATATTTAATTGTGTATTTATTTGGTAGTCGGTAATTTATTGCCAATTAAATTTAGTTAGGAACCAATTTATTATACTATAAAAAATGGAGTGCAAAGTAATAACTTTTAGCGTCAGAAATAAATTAATATGTTAACTTACGTAATTTAATTTACAAAAGTTTTCAATAAAATTCAACCTCTATCCTTATTAGCAGTAAATCAAAACAAACAGTAACGTCTATAAAAGACCTGAGGCAAAGCTATCTGTTTTTCTAAGGAGCGAATCAAACAATTAGGCCTCCATGTAATTATACTACACAAAGACAATTTATAATATTAATTAGTGATAGTTTTAAGTTTTGATCGATCTTATACAGTCCAAGGGGCCGGCGTGTTGAAGCATCATTAAACCATTTCTATTTATTTAGCTTCAAGAAAACTGGATTTTATTAAGCTTGGTCATACCAAAGCAACACGTCAACATTACTTAAAACAATATGCGTATCCGCGTAATTTTTTTTTAAATTTATTAATACAAAATCGAATAAGTCTAAAAATTAAGTAAATTAGATCAAAATAAAATTAAAATTAATTTAAAAAAATTGAAACCGCGGGGGTTGGACGTTTTTTGGCATTATGCCTATTAACCTATATTTGACATAATGGTTTAAACGTCCATCATACGTAGATTATTTTTGTTGCTTTTACAATGTTGCCTATATTCGTTATGAACGTATTACAAAAGAGGTTGCGTAATTATCCAAAAAATGGTTATTAAAATTATTTCATTTCTTTTAATTTCCACTTTGTACGTTGAAAGGTCCTGTGTTGTTCCACACCAGAATTTTATGCTTTGCAATGCAAATTTTTGATATACGAAGAGTTGTTAGTAATATTGGTTAACTTTTGAATGTCCTATTACTTTGTTTTGATGGGCAATAAAGACTATTGCAAGTATTATTAAACAAAATTCACTACGGTCAACAATCTTTATCGCAAATCTCATACATTAGGATCTGGTTGTCATAAAAAAATTTGTTTTTAAACACAACAAACGTTCGAAGTTAGATCCGGTGACCGATTAGCCAGGAATTATTAAAATCTATATTTTACAAGAGCACCATCATGCACGAGTCATATATTCGTGCTAAATATATCTTCGAGTAAACCATATAAATTACTGCTGTATTGTAGACATCTTTCGCCATTTAAAATAGGTGTGATCAATGTTTGAAAATAGTTGTAATAAAGACAAATGTATAGTATCTATATTCAGATAGTCTTCTTAATTCCGTGCACTTTCGATAATTATTTGATTCGAATCCTCACGGCTCACTTCCATGCAACAATGAATTCTTAATCCATTTACTATTTTTTAAACGATGACAATTTGTATAACAGGACCGCATTTGTGAAATTTAATTTTGATATACTAACTATAGCCCCGGTTCCTTTATTCTTCCTCATTTAGTTAAAAATAAACCTGACTATTTAAAATATAAATTTTTAATTGTAGTTTGTAAATTAAACCTAGGTAGAAGCAGCTCTTTTTCTATATAAACTCAAATGTGTTTTGTAAGCGTTTAACGTAAACGTACGTAGACCTAACTGTTCATTGAATTACCTAATTAATTTGGCAAGCGCAAATTACCTCTAATGAAGGATAATTTAAATTCTAAGCATTCTTTGCTTCATAGCAACTCTAAACTACGAATTTGGTTTTAATTTAATACGTTTTAATGAAGTCCTCCCACTACTACTTAGAACGAAAGGGAATGCAGCAACTAAAAACATAACGGTTGTATTACAACGACCACTTACACTGTAACAAATGTTTGCACTTCAATAAATAATAATTAGGTATTCTAGTACATAGTACCGGCAATGTATTAAGGATTTAGTCTTTAAATTACTTTGGTAAGAGCTTTTTGCTATAAACTTGTTTATGAACCTCATTATTATATTATTATTATTATTATTTTCTCCCGTTAACAAACATTGTAAATTCTTATAAAAAATTTGGAAAATCATGAAATACTTTACAACATTTAAGCGCGTATGCAGCTCAAGTTCCTAACACGTTCGAAAATGTTTATGCTCGCTGTCATAAATTGATACTACGTTACATAAATTGACACACCTAATATAACAAGAACGCAGACTCATGAAATAGTCATGCTCTTCCTAGTCAAACTTTCAGAATCGATTGCTAAAAATTAATTTTGCATAAAATATTATTTGATATAAACAGTAGTAACGTAGCATAGTTGGCAGAACCAAAGTAATGTTAAAATGATGACGTTGTCTCTGATTAAAATGTTTTTTTAGATATTTGAAGCATGGTATAGTTATCAACTTCCATTCTTACCTTACATCCTACATATACATATGTAGGTATAGAAGGTTATGCATTCGACATTTTCTTCACTAGCGCTAAATCAACGTATTAGCACATTTTACGTTTTCGCCAAGATCGGATATGATGCCGGTTAAATAAAATTGAACATGCTTAAATTGTATTATTCATGTTTTTATAGAAGCGGGAGGTAGTGGATTTTTTCAAGTTTCCAACTAGATGTCTATTTGTACCTGACGTAAAAGTTTAAACGACCAACTAACACATTACAATTGAGGTTACATAATGATCTAAAAAATGCATTAGTACCTATTTCATTTCTTTTAATTTCCACTTTATAGGTTGGAAGTATTGTGTTGTTCCACACCAGATATTTATTTGTAGAGTACTATTTAAAAAAAATAGAGATTACGTTAGATATTTTACCCTGTAGGTCGTACAGGTTTGTGACAAACATGTTCAATGTAAGCTAATGTAAATTTCTAAAATATAAAGTCATCTTATTTAGTTTTACTAATTAATAGTCTATGGAACTAGAAATTCATATAATCATATTTATTCCCAATTTTAAATTTACGTTCAACCTTTAAGATCTTTTTTTAACGAAGTTGCTCACAAATAGGAATTTTCAATATGGCCAACATAATGAAAATTAAAGCTTGCATGTATGTTTGTAATTATAAATTACTTAACTTTTGGAAAAAAATGTTTTTTTTTTATAAAAGCGCAATTACAAACATAATTTGAAAAAAGTTGATTATAGTTTTGCTCATTAAAACTTGTATTTATTAAAACCAAACCAATAGTAATCTTGTGCAGTTCAACAAGCAAACAATAATAGAATAAAAAAATCCCAAAAAAGATAAGTATTTTAATAATAGAATAATGTTCAATAGAGTTTACGCAACAAGGTCCTTCGAAGACAACAACAGGCTATATGGTCCATATATCGAACTTCAGCATCGATGATCCACTTGACGCACTAATGTTGCATTATCATATATTAAAATCTAATCGATCTTCATCTCCAAAATTTACTACTTCCAAATAAAACCTTAAAAGTTTGTATATACAGTACAACATTTTCAAACCCGTACGCGAGATTGTTTATTTAAAATATCACTCCAAAATTTACAATAATAATGTCCGAGAACTTTCTAATTTAGTGTTTACCGAAAATTTCCTCTAGTTACCTAAACTTAGCTGACAAATGTATCGTTTATCAATTCACTACTCAATTACTGAACTTTGGAAAATGGTTCTATTAATCCATAATCGACATTAAATCAGTTACTTCATCCCCTAATTAATTGTTATTTACATGCCACTACAAGCATAACTTCCAATCACCTACACATTTCATACAAAGCTACCGCTACTAAAGGGACTACTATATCAACTCCCCTAGAAGAAATAAACGCAAACATATCGGCATTTTGCCGAAGGAAAATTCAATAGCCTCAGGTTAATTACTGGAGATATTTCCAATCTATCACTATTACAAAACTAATCAGAAGTACGCAAAATTGCGACACGCTGTATTTTATAGCCCCTACGTGTTACAATATAAAAAACATTCCTGCTTTTCTACCCTTAACTGCATCACGACGCCTTCGCCATCAGAAATCGCTCACAGTGTCTAACTCCAATTTTAAGTTATAGGATATCTAGTAAAATAACCACTCGTGAACGATCACCTGTACTATACGACTGAGGCAGAGTCGATTTAGGTAGATTACTAGAATATTGATTTAGCAGTAAAGACATAATCAAAACATGCTCGTAGATGTTTGAACATATAGGTACATTGGTCTGCGCTTAGCTGCATCTCACTATAATCTAATCGTTACTTCCACTACGTACTTCTTACTCTAACATATTCCTTATCGCAATAATCTGTTTATATACATTTACGCATGTAAAACATTGACCCTAAGATTCTCTCTATCTCTCTCTGTTCCTATATATATATATATATATATATATATATATATATATATATATATATATATATATATATATATATAGCAAACATGGCAAACATTTTATTATTGAAATTTCTGAAAAACTCCATTGGCGGTTCGTTTCTGCATGCCGGACAACCAAAAAATATATTGTGACATTTGTCACGTGACCATAGATTTGTCGGGAATTTTGAAAAATGTTAACTGTGATGCCGATAAATGGGTCAAATTGAGATGATATCGAAAAATTGTATTTAGAAAATGTATTTAGAGTGAAATAAAGACCCCATATACCAATTTTCAACCAAATCAGAAAAAAAAAAACTAAAAAATACCATTTATTCCCGTTTTTATTACGAAACATCATAAAATCTTGTTCTACCGGGAAATAGTTTTAATAACACAAATTACATAATTTTAGGTATCTTAAACTATGAGGTGCACTTTAAAGAGCAATAATTTTTATCCTTATAAGCCGAAATATTTGATTTTTCAAAGCTAACTTATTCAATTAAAAAAATTGCTAATTTCAAATGTACTAACCAATATTAAATTTAATAAGGATAAATAATGTGTTGTTAAGTTTTAATTACAAATATTAGTTCGTTTACATTTTATTTATCGGTAAAAAATATTAGATCAGCTCATACGCTTCAATATTCTTCAATATTTGGTCGAAAATTGGTATATGTGGTCTTTGTTGCATTCTAAATACATTTTCTTAATACAATTTCTCGATATCTTGGCAATTTGATCCATTTTTCGGAAGCACAGTTAACATTTTTCAAAATTCCCGCCAAATCTATGGTCACGTGACAAATCTCATAATGGATTTTTTTGTTGTCAAACATGCAGAAGCGAATCGCCAATAGAGTTTTTCACAAATTTCAATAATAAAAATTTTTCCCATATGTGTCCAATTTTATGACGGTCCCTGTAATATATATATATATATATATATATATATATATATATATATATATATATATATAGAGAGAGAGAGAGAGTTATTTAATTGAAATTTGGCTTTTCTAGGTTTTTGTATTAGCTGAACATGTCCGTGAAATCAGTTTTTGTGTAAAGTATAGAGGACGCTTGCAGCAACCTATATGTTACATTCTCGTTGTCATTCTTTTTTGGTATGTGAACAATTTGACGTAATGAGTAACTTTTTAAAAATTTCATAATAATATCTTTATAAAGGTATACTTGTCGAAAGTCGCTAAACTGCACCATTTCCAAGAAAAATGTATTTAAAATTAGTGCTACAGATTCTATTACTGTCGCGAACATTCAATATAGTGTATTCGGCAGCAAAACATAAATTATTACAATTAAAAACTGAGATCTCACTAACTATAAGTTAATATGAACTCTAACTATTGTTATCAATGCAGCGTCTTTTATAACAATCATTAATTTACTTAAGATAACTAACATCTCTAAGAATTGATAAATTACAATAATAACAAATATGAAAGTTTCCATGTGATAATATTTGAATAATTAATATTTGATGTTTAACTATTGTTTACAGGATGATATGTTATACTAGCTATTTATATAATGGATATATATATATATATATATATATATATATATATATATATATATATATATATATATATATATATATATATATATCTTGGTTGTTCTGCAGGTATAAAGTGTTTTTCATTAACAATTTGAACAAAAGTATTAAAAGTAAGGTAGCGTTGTCTTAAATTTTTACAAATTTTCCGTTTTTATAAGATTTGTAATACCGGTGACTTTGTTGTTGAAATATACTAAATTATGTTGCTAAACACTAATAACGTTGCCAAATTTTTGATAACTACTCTGTAAGATAAGTTTCATGGGTAACATAACCTCAACCAAATCTTTTACATTTCTTTGGAATTCTAACTAATCTCAAATTTAAAGGTTTAAATACCATAGTTGTCAATGGCGTAACGTTGGTTACGTATTTAGTTGACCAATGAGCCATAAATCAAAATATGCTAACAATTTTCACCTTTCAAGATACGTGAACAAACGGAACTACGGTATTGGGATTTGGCAGAATCCTAAGAAAATTTGCGAAAAATCTAAGCATAGTCAAAGTGTAACAATTTGGTGTAATTTTTTGCCGCAAAGCATTCATAGGTTATATTTTTTCCAAAATGAACAACTACATGTCCTTACATGCAAGTATTATCGTACTATATTGCATAGCTTTATGGCCAGTACTGGAAGATGTTGATCTGTAGAGTACTTGGTTTCAATATGATGGTGACACGTGATACACCACTTGTGAGACAATTACTATTTTGTCTTGAAAATCAAATTTAGGGGCATAAAACTTTAAGTGGTAACGTTAATTGTTCGCCAAGATAGTGCGACGTTAAAAGCATTGTGTACATCAACAATCTACAAACAATTCCTGACCGGAAGAATTAGAAGTGAATTAACACTAGCCAAGTAAACGATAGGGGTTAGTGTTATCTTTCATCTATAATTAGAAATACAATCACCTCATATAGAATTAATAAAAATTGTTAAATATAATTAATAAAAAAAATAAAACTGTTGTATTTTTAGAAAGCATAAAGATACTCTACTTGTAAAACCCTTTATAATAAACACTTTTAAACATACATTGCGTCGTAGACTAATCGCAGAACAAGAAGGCCCTGTCACGTAATATATGCATCTATAAAAATTTAAATAACATTTAAGTAGTGCTATTTGAGCTTCAAGCCACAAATGAATTCACTTGTATTGAGCGCTATTAAATCCACGATTTTGAGAAATCTGAACCTGATCAACTGCAGGAAAATTTAATTTTACGTAAATTTTCTTTATACAGTTTCTTAATACACAGCCAAACAAGTTTAAAATTTAATTAAATAAGATTAAAAAGGCTTAAACTGTATTATCGATATTTTATAGAGGCGGTCGCCTTTGAATTTTTTTTTAAGTTGGCATCTGACAGATTATTATTTTTGTTTTTACAATGTTGCCTCTTTACGTTATGAACGTATTAAGAAGGAGGTTACATAATTATCAGAAAAAAAGTATTATTAAAATTATTTCATTACTTTTCAACTTTGTAAATTAGAAGGTCGTATGTGGTGCCACACTGGAT
Organism: Vesta saturnalis; assembly: GCA_036346205.1. NCBI lineage: Eukaryota > Metazoa > Arthropoda > Insecta > Coleoptera > Lampyridae > Vesta > Vesta saturnalis. The sequence continues at coordinate 329,873 of JARFJB010001972.1, forward strand.
ATTTAAAAATTAAAAATATCAAAAACGGGTTAAGGTGTAATATTATGTTTGATTCACACCCACCTCCCATACCATTACTGTTATAACAATTCATACGTCATTTTTGTAGGTTATGCCATTCCTAGCTAATTAGTCATAAATATTTTTGTGCAGAGAACAACAGTGCTACCAGAACAGTTCCTTCTATTATACCTACTTTAATTTTTAATACTAATGCGCATTTGAGACCTGTACAAGGAGAAGCTACTTCCTTAAATGAGCTACTTTAACGAAATTGTTTATGCGGTGTCACAAACGATGCTAATACGCGTTCCATTACTAACTTTGATGACAATTGTAGTAGCTATTCTCAAATATACCGCCATAGTAGTTTATAAGGACCCTCTTAGTACAACCATACACAAATTTGATACAACACTGAATTTGTTGTGGTGACTTGCAAATTGGACGAAAACAGTGAATAAGAATTAACACGTTTCTAGTTTTTATAGCTTCTTCTATAAAATGAACATTCACACCTGCACATACGAACATTTACGTACACGAGCTACCGGCACACAGGCACACGTTCACGCATACGTGAGTAAAACAAAGGGTGGCAGTTTTGATTGTTAACAAAAAAAATTTCACGTGTACCGTTATTGGATCTTGAAACATGAGTGTGGTTACAATAAAAGGACTGCTTGGTTTACGTGTTTTGTATTTTCCCTAGATGTCAATGATACAATTATTATTCAATTTATGAAAAGGCACACGTTCACGCATACGTGAGTAAAACAAAGGGCGGCAGTTTTGATTGTTAACAAAAAAATTTCACGTGTACCGTTATTGGATCTTGAAACATGAGTGTGGTTACAATAAAAGGTACTGCTTGGTTTACGTGTTTTGTATTTTCCCTAGATGTCAATGATACAATTATTATTCATTTTATGAAAAGTTTGATGTTTGAATTTCTTAATGCGGAGTGGAAGGTGGAGACAACGTGTAGATGAAATGGTTGAAATGTTTTGTAATCAGCTGGTTTCATATTGGGTAAATGGGTACCTAACAGGAAAAACAAACAAAGCAAAAAGTTTTATCCTGTATGGTTCACCCCTGCTATCATTAATGATATAAGAATTATTATTCAAAATGAGAGAACATGTGTATATTAGACAAAATTATAATCATCTAAGAAAAAAAAATAAACAATCACACATGGAAAGCTTGCACAGACTATTTACTGAACATGGAACAAAAGATAAACGAGGCTCTTCACTGATTCTTGGCATTTGTAAACTTGGATATAAACAGAGGGAAAGGTCTATAGTTGCTTAGATCTTAACAATAACAAATACATGTCAAACAAACTTGCCTTGTATTTTCAGAGTGCATTCTTTGAGGGCACAACGCATTGTATTCTTTCCAACGAGCCTTCAGTCTGTTGTGATCTTTTACAAATTCACAGCATTACAAAAAGTTACATAGATGAAGAGGTTAAAAAATTGAAGGCAAAGCGTTTAATAGGTCATGACAGAAAACCTTCCTATCTATAGAGAACATGCTCGGTACTTTTTTTTACTGTCACTAATTTTTGTGATAAAATAATATCTACATCTAAATTCCCTACTGTTTGGAAATGTGTGAAGGTATGTGCTATATTCAAAAGTGGAAACAGGCTGGATTGTGCAAACTATAAACTAAACCCGTTGTTGCCTACTCCTAGCAAAGTCTTTAAAACATATTTAATAATTTAATAATGAGAATTAAAACTTATTTTAATTTAGACGTACTTCTGTAGTATACAGGGTGTCCCATGACGTAATATCAATACGTAATATTCAATCCAAGTAGAGCAAAAAGTTGTAATAAAGTTTTGCCTTGAAGTAAACCGTTTTTATAATCCAGAGGGTAAAATTGTTATAATTCAAAAAATTACAATTTCAGTTTAAAATAACTATAAAAATTGTTCAAAATGACCGCCATTCCTCTCAAGACAGAGTCTGGTTCTTCTTAAGAGAGATCTAGTTGCCCTACGTAACATATCATTATTATTCCGAATCAGATCGGCTACCTCAAAAATGCACCTTCTAAGATACTCAACTGTTTCTGATGGTGTTTGGTAAACCATATTTTTCATGTGACTCCACGAAAATAATTTAAGCATGTCAAGTCAGGAGACCTTGGGGGATCGGGGTATTGTTCTCCTCTACCAATATTACAGTTCATTCAAGAATTGTCTTACGTGCAAAGGCAAGTGTGTTGGGGCACCGTCGTGCTGATACCACATGCCTTGTCTCATGGCTAGGGAGATGTTTTCTAGCATATTGCCCAGATGATCTTTTAGAACAGTTAAATATATGTCTGCGGTTAAGTGATTGTCAAAAATGAATGGGCCAATGATTCCACACCAAACATTCACTGAAAACCTATGATGATGATTTGACTGTGTGGTTTCATGTAGATTCTAGAAATTCCATAAATTGCTATCCTTTCTATTCATTAATCCATTCCTTGTAAATGTTGGCTCATTCGCGAATAAAACTTTATTATCTACTTGTCGGGTGAATAAAATTTTATTAACAACTTGTCGATTCTCAGTTGCTCAGCGGCAAAATTCCATGCGTTTGGGGAAATCGGTGGGCAAGAGAGCTGGAACAGGCTGGATATGAAATGGATGAAATCCATGACATTTTAATGTCCTTAAAACTTGAGATACATTAACATGCGCAGATATTAGGCAAACAGAGGTGCTGGGATTATTATCAATTTCTCGAATTATGTTCTCTTCATTTTCCAGTGCTTGTTGTATTGGACGTTCAGTCGATGGCTTCGTGAAAGTTCCGTATTGGCATAGGTGGTTGTGTACGTTTTGGAAAACTCATAGGTTTGGTATTGACCGGTTTGGATAACTCAACGCATACACACAGCTGCTGCTGAGTGTACATCGCAAAAACCGTAAATGTACGGATATCGACGTACTCTTACGTTGTAAAAGTAAAAATTTCGAACACTGTCAATCAGTACAACCAGATAAATTAACTTAGGCATTTGACAACTAAATAAAGTTGTTTCCATAGTAGTAGTTTGGATTTTAAACTGACATTGTAATTATTTGAATTATAACAATTTAACTCTCTGTATTATGAAAACAGTTTACTTTAAGGAAAAAGGTTGGTAGAACTTTAATCTATTTGGACTGGAGATTACGTATACTAAGTAGTGAGGCACCCTATATAAAGGATGTAAATCAAATATGTATAAACTAGACTGTAATATCACCATTTTTTTAATTTTCATTAACAATCTGTCAAGTGTTGTGGAGAATGCTACCTTCCAATTATATGCAGTGATGTTACAATTTGTACAGAAATTTTTTCAAAGAGTGGTACACTCTTACAAGAGTGGAATTTTGGAATAGAGTAAGAACAATCATTTACCTCTTAACATACATAATTGCTGCACATTGACGTACACAAGAAAATCCGTAGCAATTGAATATAAACAGATGCACAATAAATAATTTCGAATCATAAGGAAAAATTGCTTTTAGATATTTGGGAGTATTCTTTGACAAGGTATATTTCAATAAACACGTCAAAGAAGTGGCCTAACATTAAATATGTTTGGTAATTCGTAATTATTCCAGTTTTCCAAACATATATTCATTGAGAGAACTGTATGGTAGATTTGTTACAGCACGTCTTCAGTATTGCAGTGTGGCCACTGTACTACAACAACAAAAAATTAGAGAAGGTACCGAAAAAGTTTCAATTTGAATTACAAGAAAGCTAGAACGTATCTGATTCAGCATCAGAAAAATAGAAACAAGAGGAAATCTTCAATCCGCTACCTTTTTACATAAAATTGTCACGCTGGTCCCACGTGACCAGCTTAAATGATCCCTATTGGACTGTGCTGATCCTATGGGACCAGCAAGCAGTTGGCTGGCTGTGGAGCCGCTGGTTGATTTTCTATTGGTTTTATTAGATATCGGGCCTCAAGAAAGATTTATATTTATATGGTTTTCAAAATATATTTTTTTGAGGTGTGTGGTCCCTAGTTAATTAAAACAACTATAAAAAGACAGAAATTTTATTTCAACCAAACAAAACATTATAAAATGAATATAACCTACTTATTCACAGTGTTTTTCATTAAAGCACGATAAACACAAAAACATTTTTCCCTCGCAGTCATCGCAGTAAGTGTCAACTTTCAATACGCGATTAGTAGCGTATTTTCTACCACGAAGCTCATTGTTTTCCTTATAGCAATTTTTGCTTGCTTTCTCCTTCTTCCTTTTACAAACTGTGAATTCATCGTTTTTTCTTGGCTGTGGTTCATTTTGTTCGTTTGGTTCATTTCTTCCTTCGACGGCATTTGCAAGATGTCTTATTACCTCGTTTTTGAAAGCTGTAATACTGGTATTACTTTGGATGACTTGCTTATATAAAATAAATGCATTAACCATAGAAGTTGTAAGTAATAGTTAAAATGCAATTTTTCTGAACCATATTACAGACCTACGAAGTGGATTTATAATATGAATCAATTTGGTCGGATAGATCCAAGGAGCCTTTTCCGCGATTGTAGAATATTATGACGTTAGGCACCTGTTTAGCTTTCCCATTTCTAGTTATTACTATCATTTCAGCGTCATCCTTGGTGGACAGCATCAGTTAGCATTAGCTAGCTGAAACCTCTTCCTTTTTTTATTTAAAAGTTTTTTCGGTAAACCTTTGTGAGTTTTCCTTTTTGTTCCAACGAGGTGGGTATTAGAATTAATCATTTACTTCACTAGTCGCAAACTTGTATACTAGTTGTCCGTTACTAAAGTGAGGCCGGATCCAACAACATCCTGAGTCAGAAGTGTTTCAATTTTCTCTGGAGTTACTCGTTCGGTGTTTTCAGCACATGCGTATATTTTAAGATTATGTGTATACCTAAATATAACTCAAAAAGTTTTACACCATACTTGTATCTTTTTGACTTTTATTGATAGTCTGCCTCTAAATGGCAACATAGTTTCGTCGACACAAACGTATCCTTCGGGAATATATGTCTTTATAATTTTAGCAGCTTATCTACCAGTGGTTAAATTTTAGATAGTTAGTCTCCTGCTACAGCTTCATTATTGTCTGCAAAATGTATTGTTCTAAGCAAAATTCCAAATCAATTATGACTCATTATGGAACGAGGAAAATTTATGTTCAATTGGGAGTCTGTTGACCAGTAGTTGGCCAATTTGGGCATTACGACTATTCCCATCCATGCCACGGGGCTCAAAAATTGCTGAATTTCGGATTTGATTGTAGGCACCCAGGCGTGATAGCGTTCGTTTCAAGAAATACGCAGCTCGCATAATGATTTGTTTGATCCACAATATATGAAATAATTACATCATCTACAATAGCCTCATAGATTTCCCATGGACTTGCATTTACCAGCAGTGTCGCAATCTCTGGCTTTATTCCAAAAGGCTCATTGAACGGTGGAATTGTTTCGTGATTTCCTGGTATTGGACCCATCTCTCTAAATCGTCTGAAGCAGTAGGTACTGGCTTATCTGAATATTCAGGTTCACGGGCGGTCGAAGTTACATTTAGACTAGGTTCAGTAATTTTCTTTGCATTTGCACCATTTGTGGATACATTTTTTAACTTTGTTGACGTTTTCTTGCACTCCCTGGTACCTCAAGACTGTTGTTCGAGTACGAGTTCTCTTCAAAAGAATTACTAGAACACGTACTATACGAATCACTATCAGAAGCTGGAAAAGGCTCTATAAGAGAATCGTTTCAATCTGAGTCATCCAAATGCTCTGCAAGTTCTTCTAATTGTATCTGAGTAATCGGATTTCTACATATCTAAAAATATACCAGCTGTTTGCACAAAACAGTAATATAATAAAAAGTTGTATCTTAGGCACAACTATACTATATATATATATATATATATATATATATATATATATATATATATATATATATATATATCAGGGTCCGCCAATAGTGCGTGGACAAAGCTTTATGAGTGTATATAATATCGTTTTCAAAATTTTTTATTGCAGGATTGTGTGGGATCTTTCGGGTTACAATTAGAAAATATTTTCGCAAAAATTACTACTCGTATACAGGGTATTACAACACAAAGTTATATTTTTTTAATTGGAACATACCGTATATTATTATAAATGTGGATTCCCTGGTTAATTTTAAGGGCACTTTATTCACTATATGAGGTATCTTAAACGCGCAATTTAGGCGCTGCATTCCATTTTTTGAAAATTTAAAGGTTGAAAAGAAAAATTGTAACAACCGTATTAAGAAATGTGTAACACAAAAATTTTAATGGTTGATTAGTCATAGACTGTGCTACATAAAATCTTAAAAATAGTACTATTATCTTATTTAATTTTCGAGATATCGTAATGCAAAGTATAAGATTTTCAATCATAGATAACTTGATTTTTTTAAATGGAAAGGTATACATTGTTTTACATTGTTAGATAGGACATTTAATTACATTTTTTTATGATATAACATTGTTGGTATTTATGTTTTGTCGTTTTTTGATAATCCAGCTTTTTTACTGAATTTGCAATTTTCAAGATTTTTAATCATAGATAACTTGATTTATTTAAATGGAAAGGTATACATTGTGTTACATTGATAGATAGGAAATTTAATTACAATTTTTTTGATATAACATTGCTGGTATTTATTTTTTGCCGTTTTTTGATAATCCAGCTTTTTTACTGAATTTATCGATTTTGGAAGAAAATAATATTAAATTAAATGTTCAAATTGTCGTCCACGCTGACTTAGACAATACTGAATTCTTTTAATAAAAGAAGCTTCAACCCGATCTAACATATTAGGAGTAATTGTAGCAAAAACATTTCTAATTCGCAATTTCATATTCTCAGCAGTTGTTGGTTCTTCTGCATATACTTTATTCTTCACAAAGCCCCAAAGAAAAAAATCCAATGGAGTTATATCGGGAGATCTAGCTGGCCAAGGTATCGGTCTTTGTCTTCCTATCGAATTTTCGTGAAACGTCGAATTTAACCACTGGGTTACAATTCTGGCATGATGAGGAGGTGCCCCGTCTTGTTGGAAATACATACCTCTTCTTTGAGCCAAAGGTACATTCTCCAATAAATGATATAATTCGTTTTCTAGAAAATTATGATATTCTACCCCAGTGAGTGTGCCATTGAAAAAAAAAGGACCAGCAATAGTTCCGCCGAATATACCTGCCCAAACATTCACTGACCGTTTATTTTGAGAGACTAACCGAAATTGGTGTGGATTTTCATTTGAATAAAAATGAAAATTATGTCTGTTCACAAATCCATTTCGATGAAATGTACATTCGTCGGTAAATAATATCCCCGATATAAAATTTTCGTTCGCATTTAACTGTTGTTGAACCCACTGGCAAAAATTAATTCGATTTTGAAAATCTTGTTCTTTCAGCTCTTGATGTAATTGTACATGATAGGGGTGAAATTTATTTTTCTTTAACATTCGTCTCACGGAAGTTTGACTGATTTCTAAATTGTCACTTAATTTCGGAATACTAACGTGGGGGTTTTCAACTGTAGCTACAAGTACACGAAATTCATTTTCTTCATTTGTAACAACTTTAGCTCTTTCGTTTTAGGATATCCAACACTTCCAGTACTTTCAAATCTTTCTAAAGGATTGCGAAACGATTCTTCTCTTGGTTGTCTTCGATCAGGATAACGCTGCCCGTAAATTCGACGGGCCAATAAACAATTTTGTTTGATTCTCCAAGCACAAATATCATGTCAACTAATTCATTTTGCAAAAATTACTCATTATAATTCTTAAATAAACGTATTACGTACATGATGTTCGTAAAGTTAAGCGTCAAACATTCAACTGCAATAAAGTAATTAACTCAGTTACGTTTGAACATACACGCGAAATGACAAAACAGATACTATTGCTGAATTTTGTTTCTAATATTCTTTTGTTTTCATAGCTTGATGTGATTTAAACAATTATACATACATATGTAAACCTACGAAAATCGACAAATTCAGTAAAAAGCTGGATTATCAAAAACGGCAAAAATAAATACCAACAATGTTATATCAAAAAATTGTAATTAAATTTCCTATCTATCAATGTAACACAATGTATACCTTTCCATTTAAATAAATCAAGTTATCTATGATGAAAACTCTTAAACTTTGCAAATTCAGTAAAAAAGCTGGATTATCAAAAAACGGCAAAACATAAATACCAACAATGTTATATCAAAAAAAAAATAATTAAATTTCCTATCTAACAATGTAAAACAATGTATACCTTTCCATTTAAAAAAATCAATTTATCTATGATTGAAAATCTTAAACCTTGCATTAGGATATCTCGAAAATTAAAAAAGATAATATTACTATTTTTACGATTTTATGTAGCACAGTCTATGACTAATCAACCATTAAAATTTTAGTGTTACACATTTCTCAATACGGTTGTTACAATTTTTCTTTTCAACCTCTAAATTTTCAAAAAATTGAATGCAGCGCCTAAATTGCGCGTTTAAGATACCTCATATAGTGAATAAAGTGCCCTTAAAATTAACCAGGGAATCCAAATTGATAATAATATACGGTATGTTCCATTTAAAAAAATATAACTTTGTGTTGTAATACCCTGTATACGAGTAGTAATTTTTGCGAAAATATTTTCTAATTGTAACCCGAAATATCCCACACCATCCTGCAATAAATAATTTTGAAAACGATATTGTATAAACTCATAAAACTTCGTCCACGCACTGTTCGCGGACCCTGTATATATATATATATATATATATATATATATATATATATATAATTATAAATACAAGATAGATGTAGAATAATGACAGCGCATGCAAACACAAACAAACTATAATGACAACAGACCTCCACCAAATAACAAAAACTAATAATATCGCATATCGCTTGGAAACACTAACGTATCCCCTCTATGTTCAAAATGCAACAGCTGTGCAAACCAAGGTCAAGCGACCAGCACCTTGGCAGAAAAATATTTGTAAAATTTGCAGTTCTGGGGCCGAAAAATAATCAACATATATTTGCACATGGTCTGACACGGAAAAATAATAAATTTTATTGGCAGTCAACGTGTTAATAGACTCTCAAAAATATTAATATAAATGTAACTAACTATAATCAATATAAAAATACATTTTTTTTCTCCACTTTTACAATAATCTTCCTATATAGATCTGCAATGTGTGGGACGAATTTTAATAACAATAATTTGGTTGATATCTTCTGTGACTTGAAACAATTTCTTTAAAGTATGCAGTTGGACAGCTAAACAATAGTGTATTATGATACTAATGCATAATCGAGCCTTTAAACCATGAGCAACGTGTTTAAGGCTTTAAATGCGATTATGCATTGTGTCATACGATATTTTTTAGTATGAATGCGTAATTATAATAGTAATAGTAGTAATAACTACAATCATTTTGATTGTAAAATTAAAATTAATAATTTCCATGCATTTTATCGAGTGGGTAGGTAAATGTCATTTGACATTTCATTTAATTATTAAACGTCATTGTTGTACGTATTGAAAATCTCGACGGAAATTGAAAAATTGTTACTTGTTACTTGTTTTGAGGTACCTAAACTTGTAAACAATTTGATTAATTTGACAATTCATAATAAAATTTGACATAATCTAATCTTATTTATTGAAGCGGTTACCTAGCTACCTTTATACGCACGGCGTGCGATAAAGACCCGATTATGCATGCTTTTGGATTTGTTTTGGGTGGTTTATGTTACAGGAATACTAAAAATATATTTAAATCCTTAGTTATGTTGTCTTATAAGTAATCATTTATTTGAAGTACAATGGGTGTTTAGTTTAAATTCATTTCAACCTGTTATTGGAGATTGCTTGTTGGTTGTACAATTAATTAAATAAATAAATAATTGTGCAACAGGACTTACATTGCTATGATTACAAAATATTAAAATTATAAAAAAAACTAAGTGGTATAAATTATATAAATTGAAAGAGTAAAGTTAAGGTTACATTGCATTATTGCAGCTATTATTAAATAAAGATTGTTTTGACTTACAAATGAGTAAATTAAATAAATGTTAAGTTAAAATTAAGTGAAATTGTTTAAATTATATAACGGAGCATATCGTACTTCTGACAATTTGGATGAAAATTTAAAATCGTTTAATTAATCAGACCAGCCACAATCAAGGATTGGTATGTATATTCGAGTAAGTAGTATAAATAAGTCATCCAAATTTTCTTACAGTGAAATTTTAAAAATTTTAGTCAGAAAATAATAATGTACCTAAATTTAAACTTAAACAGGAGAAGCAGTATGAAATCTACGCCACTGGTATACCATAATTAATAAGTTTGGGTCATGCAACCAATATAAGCTTCATTTAAATTATACAAATATCAACTAATTCAACGTTATTCAATTTTATATGAAGACTTAACTCTTTTACGTACCTAAAAACCTGAAAGCCTTCATTATTGATTAAAGTATCCAAAGACCATATTCTCATACATGTTTTAATGCCATATAAAGTCATTTAATAAAAGTTTATTAACAATATCCACTATCAAAATTTTGACAGAGGATTTTAACATTGAAAATTTTTGATAACGAATTAAACTGAAAAGAAAATAAGTGACATTCTATGGAAATAATTGCAATTTAACGTCGAAAATAATTAAATATAAAATAATAAACCTTATAAAATCTTAAACTTCCGTGATTTACATTCAAATGACGCCGTCTTATTACCGGAAGATTGTTATGAAAGGCTACAATATTTAACGTAGATATAAAAAAATAATTATTTTTAAAAAACTGTCTACCCACTGTAAAGTAGATGCAATAGTTTCCATTTTTATTTCTCTTAAAAATATTTCATGATTACATTTTTTCGTACTGTGTAAGTCTGACAAGCACTTCTCTATCGCAGTAATGCATTATTCTTAAAAATATTGTTTTTGTTTTATTTTAATACAATATATGTTATTTTTGTTTGTGTAAATGAATCGTATTTCAAGGAGGAATGTTTCAACAGTAACGTTCTACCTCTACGTAAGTTTTCTTTTATAATTCTTAATCTTTAGCATAAATCATCGTGGTTGTCGCGTGTATGTAGCAGACAAAATAACTTTACTCTTGAAAGAGATAAACCAATTTTCTACGAACCAATCCACATACGCATCTCTCTACGCCACATCATCAGAATGAATTAAATCCCACATCCGTATTCCACTGCAGACCGCTAACGTTGACGTCAACCATTCAATATTTTATTACGACCTTTCAAGCTTAAGTGAAAATGTTAAATTATAACATTTACATTCTTACAATACAAACATAAATCAATAGTATTAAATTACCTGTAGGAAAAATTTGATCTGTATTCTATAATTTCAATCGCATTGTTTAATTTTTGACAATTTTTCTAAGGTAAAATAAAACGTGCCTACTAAGCAATATTTTAAGAAACTGGTAATAGGCTTAATATTAATTAATTCCATTTGTGGATTATGTGATAATTTATTTTTGACAAAATTTAATGCTCATTATAAGAAATGTGTGTATAATTTTATGTTTTTAATCCACGTATTTCAAAAATTAGTGTAAACCCACATCTATGTAATGTTAACACTTATAAAGTGACGGAGCTAAGTGTGTAATCCAAGGTTCTGTATTGTAAGTTAACGTGGATTACTAAATTATTTTGTAAAGAAAGTTCAACCGTTGTTGAAAATAGCGTACATAGAGCGATTGATTTAAATGGTTGGTTAACAGTGTAGGGAGTTTTGCTGGTGTACTTTTACTGCTAATTTGGATTCTAGTCCTTATTTCAGGTGAACTTTCTACAGATCTTAATATCCAAATTTAATAGCTTTTTTAAGATTTTCGAAAAATGTCTACTTTTATACCATAATGCGTAGAATCATATTTATCTGAATAAATAATATTTATCCGAAATCGTCATTGAAGTACTCCAAAATCGTCATTAAAATGCCAGAAATAGATTTTTTGTAGTAGGCGAGAGCAGGTGTGTGACAAATAGACGCGGATAAACGTCAACATAATCATTAATAATTTTTGTACCTTCGTTCTGTAATAGGTCTTATGCAGACTGCAAATTCGTCCGGAAATTATGCGTTTTCCGGCCTAGATCGACAAAAATAATTCTAAACTATAGTTGGTATTCGTTGTAGTGACAGATCTGATAGAATATTCGACATAACCGACATTTGACACAAAGTCTACTCGTGTTATCGTGTAAGTATACGCATCCGTTATTATGTCCGTATTTGTTCCTTATGAACTACAAATTACATCTATAAATTATTATAAAGTCAACAAATTGGCAAATTCGAGTAATGAATAAATTCGCAATTGCATTTTTTAGGTTATATTGGTTACTGTCAGTTGTCAGTATTGCCAATTTAATTTCAATAGGCGTAAAATTAACAAAATTACAACAATTTTGTTTAATGATTGTAATTACAATTGTTGACGTCGCTACAAAAATCTTGTGTATCGATCTGCCATAAAATGGTTTGCGAGTACTCATAGATTTACACGCCTCTACCTTGTCTCGACCAGCAAAGTTTACTGGTACTCGCAAACACCCATTTTTTTGGCAACACAATTTAATTATAATTGCCCTTCTATACTACACACTACTTTCTTTTAATTCGTAACAAAACAGTTGCAAGCAAAATGTTAGGTAACGACCAATATGAAATAATATGTACGTCGCCTGTTTTAAAAAAGCAGTGACAAACTTGTTGCCTTACAAGTCTGCCGATCTTAGCAACATAGAATATTTCGGTCATGGTGCGAAAATCATAGTGTAAGAATTTATACTGAAAATGAGTTAGTTGCATATTTCTTAGAAAAAGGAGAAAAAATACAAATCGTCAATACTTTGGAGTACATATTCGATGTTAAAATCTACTATACTGATTAGGAATAGTATTGATATATCAAAACTTTCAAAATTACTTATTTTCTAGACATGCTTAATTTTTGGAGTCGCTGGTGCCTGTTGAATGGACGAGCTTAAAAAAATGGCTATAGATGATGTAAAAGATAAAGAAAACATACTAATAATTACTGTACCCGATTCTAAGACGGGAAAAAGTCGAACTTTTACTGTGACAGACAAAATGTATGAAGATTTAAATCTAATAGATATTTATAGAAAATATCGATCTTTGAGACCGTCACACACTACTCATAAACTCCTATTCGATTTTTACTGTTTAGGCAAATGCACTACTCAACCAATCGGTATTCACACATTTGGTAAGATCCCAAAACTAATTGCCACTTATTTGGGAATATCAAATGCACATACGTATACGAGTCATGCTTTTCGAAGAACTTCTGCCACCCTCTTAGTAGGCACAGGTTCGGATATCCTATCTTAGAAACAACACGGCCGATGGAATAACACAACTGTCGCCGCTGGATATGCAGGGTCGTCTTTAACTATAAAGCAGGAAATCGCGACCAGGATCCTCCAGGGACAGTGCGACCCTACAGCATCAACTTCGTCATCGACGTTGGTTCAAACCGATTGCAACCCGTTAATATAATGAATAACCAACATTGTACTATTACTATTAATATTGCTAAATAAGTATGTAATTGTTTAAACATATTGATTCACTTTTTTAATTTCGCGATTCTCCGATTTCAAAAAAAAAATTGAAAACCAGCAGTTTTATGTATAATCATAATCTGATCTATACTAAATAAATATATTTGTTAATTGTCACTGTCAATTCACTACGTTTAACTAAATTGAAAATAATGGAGTAAAGTTAGATTTATACTTCGGAAAAAGTGGCGAGAGATATAACTTTGCGTTATTGTGTTTGTGAATATATTTATTTATTTGTTTTGAAACTGTTTCAATCTAATATGTAAAGTATGTACAAATGTAAAATACTTATCTTTTTTGGGATTTTAATGGTGTATTTAAATTATACAATCTAAACGTTTCGATAACACTTACAGTTATCTTCGTCAGTAGTAATATTTGTAAGAATTGTTAAAGATGTAAACAACTTTGACAAAATTGTTTACATCTTTAACAATTCTTACAAATATTGCTACTGACCAAGATAACTGTAAGTGTTATCGAAACGTTTAGATTGTATAATTTAAATACAACATTAAAAATCCCAAAAAAAGATAAGTATTTTATTATGAGTGTTAATGGTGAAAGTTTACATTTTCATATGTACAAATGTATATATTGAAATTAATTAACTAACTATAATTATAGTTTATACCTTTTATATTGAGTTCTGTTAATCCATTAATGTAGGTATTAAAAAGAGTACGTCCAAGCACTGTTCAATTTTTACAGGAAGGTGTGTTCTCTAAGAGTATCTTCTATTTATCAGTTAGATACCTATTAAAGACATCCAAGACTGGCCCTTTCACTCCATACTTCCATAAAACATGTAAAATCATGTCGTGTGGTACCGTGTCGAATGATTTTGCTAAGTCAAGAAAGATAGATACACATTTTTATTTTTATTTATAGAATCAGATACATGTTTTGATAATTCATACATGACATCAGCAGTGCTTAAACCCTTTTTATCACCATACTGATTTTTGGATAGTGCATCATTTGATTCAAGAAAATTTGTTAATCGCTCTTTGAGGCACTTTTCAAATATTTTGGTAAAAGTATTAATTAAGCTAATTGGTCTATAGTTTTTGATGTCTTTGTGGCTGCGATTTCTATAGATTGGCGTGATAATTGCTTGTTTCAAAAATGAGATTGATTAAATAGTGTAATGGCTGAACAAGATACTTGTGAAAATTTTTAGCTATCCCGTCTTTCCCTGACGCACTATTTTTTGAGGTTATGTATGTGATTTATCAGTTCACTTATCTGGTCTGGTCTTACATACATAGATGAAAGAATATTTTTTTTCAACATTTAATGTAGTGGTTTTCGTTAGTTGCCTTAGTTATTACCTTATAAATCTTAGACATGTTATTGTCCGCCTGAGTAATTTTTTCCTTATAATATTGAGTTTTGGTTTTATCAATAAGTGAGACTAATTTGTTTCGATATTTTTTGTAATTTTCATCTTTTTCTTTAGAATATTTTTTGAGGTCTTTTTTCATATAATCTCGTGTTCTGATACAGTTTAGTAAGCCAATTGTTATCCAAGGTTTAAGCTTTTTATGACGGTTTATGTAAGTATGAGTAGATGTGTAGTTTTTTTTATTAGATTTGTATGAGAGTTTCTACAAATAAGTTAGTGGCACGATTGGGATCATTATTATTTAGTATATGACAGTTTTCGGATTCTAGCAAGTCTTTTAATTTTATAAAGTCAATTTGTTTATAAGTAAATATTTAGATTTATATGATTACTATGATTTCTGTTATGATTTATACATAGCATAACTGGAAAGTGGTCAGTAGTATCGTTATTTATTATATATGAATTTGCTGTGGTGCAAAATTTATTTGTATTTTTTAATACAAATACAAGTCAAAAAGTCGTTTACATTATCATTATTGCTATCTAAAATATTAATATTAAAATCGCCAATGCATATTTGGATATCAAATGATTATTACGTTTAATATAATCACCAAATTCTTGTATAAAAAGTGAGATATCAGTAGGTGGAGGTTTATACAATGCGATTAAAGAGTATTTTATTTTGTTATGGTCAAACGTAATATTTGAAACTGTCACTGAGCTATTTTTAGAATTGCACTTTCACTATCCACTTCCAATGCTATTTTTGAGTATATAAAAAGATCATAATTTTGATTATAATGGGCATCATTACTATACACATTGAATCCTGGTACATTACAGTGCTATATAGTGCTATTAGGATTAACATATAACAAATTGCCAAAAATCGAGTCCACTCTAAATTAATTATTAAACAAATTAGTTGCAAAATACCATTTTTTTATGAAATATCTCAAAAAATTAATATTTTTCTGAAAACATGCGAAAGAACAGGCAATTTTAGATAAAAAGAGTCTATAAAGTTATTCTCTGAAATGAAAACTGTAACTCTAGACAACAGTTAGCGTACAAATTTGAGTTTATAACTCTTTCTGTAAGGTATTTCGATGCAATTTCAAAAGCTTTTAGGAAAATTCATGTAATCGCTATTGAGTCCGAATATAATGCATGTTTTTAAGTTAATTTTGCTCCACTATAATTATAAATTATAATTATTAGCGTTAATAAATGCGATTTCGAATAAAATTTAAGAAGCACCTCGGCATTAAAGTCATTTTTTATCACTTATGTGGTAAATAATTCCCACATTCGTGATAAAAAATATTACTTTAATGCCTTGATACATAAATAACTATTATCGCATGATTAGATTATATTATAATGAACAAAAATTAGGCTTTATGTGTTACGGTTTGCAGACCGAAGCACATAAAGCCATTTGGTCCGACTAATATATTTACATTTAGTACAGTTTAGTAAGAAATTGAAAGATTAAGCTCAAGCTAAATCGTAATACCTATTGAAATTTTTCCGTGGTTACGATGTAAACAAAAACAAAATTAAACTGAAAAAACCTCTAAAAGTGTCATCGCTTGTTTAAGTTTAGAAAATAATTCCAAAAAGAAACTAACGATCATGTCAGATTCCGAATTAGAATGCACTCCGACCGAAGTTCTTGAAGCAGCCAAAACGTCTATCAAAAATTTATTACCCACCAAATTGAGTGTCGTCTATGATATTTCCTACCAAAAATTTTGGAAATATAGCGTAGAGAAGAAAGCAACCGTGTATTCCGAAAATGCTTTACTCGCTTATTTTCCGGAATTAGCTAAAAATATGAAAAACTCCTCGTTATGGTCGCATTATTCCATTATAAAAGCATTGTTAAACCTCAAGAAAAGTGTTGATGTCACTAAATATTCGAAACTGGGCGCTTTTCTAAACAATCGTGGGGAGGGAAGAACAGTTAGTATGTTTGACACGAGAAGTATTTGGGGACAAAGGTAAAGATTACCATATTTTACTTCCAGTATGTATTAAATCGCGTACATTTTCAGATTGTTTTATTATTTGGTGTTTCTGGGACATGTAAATGACACGCACTATCAAAAATGAAAAAAAATGATATTGAAGATGTTGGATCGCTACTGCTAATAAAAATTCCCGAAACCAAAACAGGGAAGCATCAATCATTTACCATCGTTGTAGATGAGTATATCATTAAATATAGGAATACGTTAATTTGCGCCCAGACGACTTTGAGGAACAGAGATTCTTTTTAAAACATAAAAATGGAAAATGCTATACAATGGTGATGGTCAAACATAATCTGGGTAATGCGGCAAAAAGGTCGCATCGTTTTTAAATTTATCCAACTCGAAGGAGTAGGTACACGGGCCATTGTTTAAGAAGAACCTCAGCGACCTTGGTTGTAGACAAATGAGGAGACCTTACCTTACGCCATGGAGGGTGGCGTTCTAGTTCCGTTGTTTGAGGGTTACATAGAAAAATCACTAGAAAATAAAAAGGATATTGCTATTAAAATTATTCAGCAAAATAATCCAATCCAATCCGAAACTGAATTAAGTACAAGTGGATTTTTCCCAGGATCTGTCATTTAACATCCTAATTTAGTGATTAATACTCACTTTGGTGGAGGTGCGTGCTGTTTCTAAACCCAACTTTAATTAATTGTATCCTTACAATAAATATTAATAAACGATTTCGCTAAAATGTTGGATTTTTACCTACTTTATGTGTCTAATCACATAAAGTAGATAAAAGTTGCTATTTTATCAGCTTAATTGGAAAAAGTGACACTTGCACCTTGCCAATGAAGACACATAAGTTGACACTTACGTGACGTTTGAAAAAAAAAGATTTTAAGGTTTGCGATTTTTGCTAAAACTATAGATAGTGTTTGCATTTGACCAGAACCAGAGATTTTTCGGTACACTCGTATTTTTACAAAGGAACCTGGGACTCAGGGCAAGGATTATTATGATTTAGGAAAAGCTTATTTACTTTTTAAAGGAACAGTACGTGCAGTATACAAAGCTGACTTATCATAACCTAACCTCAAACTAATAATTTTACCATAAATTAAATCAATACGAAATATATGTCTGTTTCTAAACTAACCGTGTGTGATATTATAAGAGCTAATGAATTAGCCAAGAGTACCTGAATTTTTGGGAAATACGACAAAAACTACTATTAGTCCAATGCGAACGTAGGTTGTGAAAGCTAAATATTTAGATGATTTTAAACAACAAATAATGAGTACAAATAAACATAAATCCCACAGTTAGAAAATAGGTACTAGGTCTCCATCAACAAGCGATGGTACACAGCGTTGCCAATTGCGTGTAGGTAACATTTTATTTCGAAAAGCGCAACAAAGTTATAATCAATTGTAAACCCGACATTTTACGCCCGGTTCAGCATCCGATTGAACACCGGACGGCTTGAAAACCATATTATCCGCAATCCGGCTGAAAACTGGGCGATTGAAAACACTACATATGCATTAGTTTGATTTCCCAAAAATTGTATTAATTTCAGTTTTATGGTTCACATAATAGGTTGGGAGGGGGGTGGGGAACTTTAGACGAGCACTGTATCTTCAAAACATTTTTGCCACTATGAGCGAGGCACCTTCCAAACAAGTAAACAATAAAAGCTTCAACGGCCTCTTCAGGTGATGAAAAACGGATACCGCGCATTTTATTTTTTATGTTTTTGAACAAAAAAAAGTAATTGGGAGATAGATGAGGCGAATATGGGCAATGAGTCGTTAAGTTTATGTTTTGACTAGTCAAAAATTCTGTAGTTTGTCATGCTGTGTGCGCACTTGCATTGTCATGATGCAAAATGATTCGCTTATTTATATTGTTTTTTTCTAATTTCATCGATCACCTGGGGGAGACAAATTGAAGCAATAACTGTTCTTCGATACAATGCAACAGTTTGATACGCTTCGCGAGCTCACCACTTTTGTTGGTTTACGTTCATTTTGGAACATCCATACAGATGATTGCTGTTTAGTTTCAAGTCATATGGATATATCCATGTTTCGTCACCTGTTACAATCTAATATACACAATCTGAACGACCATGGTCAAATTTTTTAAGCATTTCCTTGAACCAATTGACACTTGGTTTTTCTTGAGCTTCTGTCAGATCGTGAGAAATCCAACGACTACAAAGCTTCCTGACATCTAAGCGTTGTTTCAAAATGGTATTTATTTGTTTGCCCCCAATACCTAAGGATGCCTGCAACATACAGTGGTACGTTGCATGTCGATCTGATAAAATCATTTCACGTACACCAACGATATTCTTCGCGACAACAGAAGTACATGGTAGACCCTCACGAAAATCGTCATCAAAAGTAGATTTTCCTCGTTTGAATTCTGCAAACCATTTGTAGACCATGGTTTTGGACGGCGCTTCATCACCAAAGACAATTTAAGTTTTTTCGCACTTTGCTGTGGCGTTAAACCATATCGAAAGCCATAACAAATCATCACTCGAAAATCACGATTTGAAATATCTACTTTTTCACAAACTTACTATTTTTAAAATTCTACTGAAATGAAACTGCTTTGTTTACAATCAAACTGCACTAATGGTATAAAATGTCAGATTTTACGATTATGACAGAACCCTAGCATTGCGAGGAGTACTTGATTTCGCGAACTTTAGCAGTGATCCTCGTACACCATTACTTTGAGAAATAAACATATGCAATGGATCGATTTACATTTTTAATCTTTCTAAAAAGGTAGGTCCGGAAATTGCACGAAACAGTATATTGATCATAATGTGAATTATCGGAACGGTTGTTGTCTAGTATAACCATGTACTTTCCATTTACAAAATATAGATGTCCAATATGGAATGAAAAAGTATATAGAAATTTTGTTGTGCTTTACTTGTTTACATATAACCTTCATTTAAAAACCTTAAATCGAATGAAAATGAAAACTCACCATTACTATACAGAATTAAAATACTTAGCTTTTGGGGTTTTTTAAATGGTGTATTTATCGATCTATATTTTATATAAATTTACACGTTTCGATAACAATTGCAGCTATCGTACTGACAAACAAGCTAGTCTTTTATTTGGATAAAATCGATGGAGATATTTATATCTACATTTAGAAATTTCAACTATATTAAATAGAGAGAATTGGGATAAAATTGATCCATTAACCTTTAAATGTATGGAAATAAATGTTGACATTTCATCTAACCGTAAAAAAGTCAAATCTGATCAACTATTCAAGCAACGATAATGATAATGTTCTGATAATTTAAAAAAACAGTTATAAACTTTTCTGATCATATTTTTTCCATACACGTTATGAAAATAT
Source organism: Vesta saturnalis (assembly GCA_036346205.1). Lineage (NCBI taxonomy): Eukaryota > Metazoa > Arthropoda > Insecta > Coleoptera > Lampyridae > Vesta > Vesta saturnalis. Next base: position 350,329 of record JARFJB010001972.1, read on the forward strand.
ATTACAATAAAATAAAGATAATACAACTGTTACATTAAATAAGAACGACTATAACATTAAAGTAGAACTGTTGGAAGAACAGACTTATCGTAAACTACCATAAGAACCCAAAAAAGTTTGTTTTGAAAACCAAAGAACTTTTTATCATCTATTCCCGAAGAAATAAAAAAGAAACTAACTCTGAAGTTCTTCCTTCAAAATTGTATGCTCTACGAAAATCCATAAACATAATGTTCCTTTAAGGTCTATTGTTAGTGCAATTCGTTCTCCTACATACATTGTTGCAAAACATCTTACAATTTTATTACAAACTCATATAGGTATACCATGTCGTTATATTAAAAATGCTGCCGACCTCATTGAAACAATACATAATTTAAGAATTGAAGGCGATGATATAATGGTCAGTTTTGACTTTTTACAAAAGTCCCACTAAAAGAAACTTTTGAATGTTGATCACATTTTTCCAAAGAATACAACAATTATTTTCAGCACAGTGAAATAATAAATTCTATGAATAGCTGGTGCAGCAATGGGTAGCCCTCTTAGTCCTGTTGTAGCTAATTTTACATAGAAAAATTAGAAACATTAGCGTTACAAATTTCACCTAAAAAACCTTTAGTTTGGTATAGATACGTAGATGACGCATTTGTTATTTGGAGTCATGCAGAAAAAGCATTACATAAATTTTTAATTTTTATAAATTATTGATCCAAGCGTTTAGTTTAAAACTAATAATGCACTATCTTTTAATGCTTCACCGAAAGTCGACTTATCGATAGATACCTTCATAAATTATCAAACCACCATCTACGAAAAAAAATTGGTGTTATTAAATCTTTAGTGGATCGAGCTAAACGAATGTGTGATCTTGAATGTTTGAAAGATGAATATAAATACTTAACAAAATCACTACAGGTTAATGGATATCCACTTAAAGATATTAATAATGTTATTACACCAGCTATACATAACCATAAAGGAAAACCAGTGCCTAATATTGGTAATGATTTTCTTCCTTTTATAACTGCTGACAGAATTGAAAAAATCCTAATTAAACATGGCATTATGACTGTTTTTAAACCTACAAGAAAAATTAAAGAACATTTAAGGTCACCTAAAGATATTTCAAACCCATTGTGACCTTTCGGAGTTTATTGTTCTTGTGGAAAAGTATACATTGGAACCACAAGACATAGCTTTGATACAATACGTAAACAACGTGATATTTCGTAGATTAGAACTAGAGAATACTGCGATAGCTGAGCGTGCATAAAATAATTAAATAATGACATTCAATTTGATAATACAGAAATATTTTCAATACAAACTCATTATTATGTTCGATTACAACGCGGAGCTATGGAGGTATATAAACAAACTAATAACTTCAATAGGAAAGAAGAAAATCCACGTTTAAAGGAGTTTGGCATCTTAAAAAAAGACACAATGGTACGTCCTAATCTTAACTTTACCTTTTGGCATGTCTAGGGTTTTTGCTGTGTTTCATCATATTAAACGGACTGCATTGTGTTTGCACTGTACAATAACAATTACAATTATTAACAAAAACTGTTTCTTTGTTATATTTGACTAGATGCTTTATATGGTATGTCAAATTTCTATTTGTGAATACTTTTATCAATTTTAAATTAAAAATTTTCCACAAGTTGCACTTACATCACGGTTTTCGACCGTTAGAGGATGTTATGATTAGTTATCTTCAAGCCAGTTAAGTAACATTTAATTTATTAAAAGTCTAGTTATTCTTCACTAAAATTAGATTCGATAGTTGACTTTATACGTTTATCAATCTGCTATATTGACAGCAGCCTTATGTTTGTGTTTTCATCATATTTCATAAATTTCTTCTAATACCTTATGCAATTCTTACAGATATTACCATTTACTAAGGATGAAAACAGTAATTGTTGTCAAAACACATAAATTTATAAAAAATATGGATAGAAAAATACAATATTTAAAAAACCCAAAAGTTAAATATTTTAATTATTAAATCGAATGGTTTTTCTAACCAAAGAATTTACTGATCTATTATGTCATGAATGGTAAACCTTACCAATTAAAATAGACAACATGGTAAACATTTCTTGGATGAGGAATTATAAGTTAGATAAAATTCAATGGTTAAAACGAAAATTATATACTGCATATAGTAGGTATATAATGCGTTCGTAAAGTAGCGGATAAATTCAATTAAAATTAGAATGGGAGTTTAGAAAGAGAACTCTCGGACACGTGGATTTTTATTTTCAATACAGAATTTTTTTACGTGAAGAGAAATATACAGGGTGTCAAGAAAAAGATAGATGTCATCGACAATTTTTTTAAATATCAACTTCCATTTTTTATTGCAGAATTAGAAAGGGTACATCTTTTTACGTCCGACAAGGTAAATATGAACGATGGTTACATGACGAAATATTTAGTAAAAATCATCGTAAACATTAAAAATGAGAAAATTTCAATGTCAATGTAAGAAAACGTTAAATTATACATTTTGTGAAAATTATTTTAATTATTTGCACGTTAGCAACTTGCGTTTAGTTTTTTGATAAGCGACAGCAATGTTATTGTGAGTTTATCTAGTAACTACTTTACCGTTATTCCGTGAAATATGAAGAAATTAAGCGAACGTGAAAGAATTGAAATTCTGTGTATGAGTACTCAAATCAGAAGTGGTTACGTTGTTTAATGCAACTCACCCTGATCGGCCGTCTAGTAACCAAAGCATGGTAAGGAGAGTTGTGGCGAAATTTCGGGAATTCGGAAATATTCGGGATATGAGAAAATCTGGTCGAAAGTCGATAAGTTACGAAGATCAATTGAACGTTGTGTTAGCAGTGCAAGGTACACACGGCTAATAATATTAGCGTGGCGCGATTTACTGTGCGATGATTTTGATAGGAACTATTATGTTACAGTAACGCCAATTTTGTAAAAAGAATATTTTTTCCAACGAAGCAACATTTGTTTTAAACGCCCATGTGAACAGACAAAACTGTTGTTATTGGGCACCGGAAAATCCCATTGGTTCACGGAGTATTACACTCAAAACCCTCAAAAATTGAACGTTTGGTGCGGCATAGTTGACGAAAGAGTTACAGGTCCTTACTTCTTCGAGGGTGTTCTCACTGGTGCTAGATATATAGACTTTCTTCAAAATGACCTCATCCCTGCTCTAATAACGTTGTATCAGGATTTAGAAGAGCCCAATAATCACCAGGTGATCTCTTTTTTCAAGGAGATGGAGCGCAGCCACACTACGCTTTACCTGTTCGCGCTTATTTGGATGAAGTTTTTCCAAACCGTTGAATAGGTAGAAAAGGAACAGTGGAGTGGGCAGCCAGATCGACTGATTTAAATCCTTTAGATTACTTATTGTGGGGATACTTAAAGAGTAAAGTATACGCTACGCGACCCGCTAAGATTTGAAAGCTGAATTCGCCAAGAAATTAGTAACATTACCGCAGAGGTCATCGACAACGTTCAAAAATCATTTGTTAATCGCCTTGGCTATTGTTAGATTGTCAACGTTGCTCAATTCGAACATTTAATTTAAATTAATGAAATCACTTTAGAACTAAATTAGGTCCAATCCCCAAAAAGTTGTCTATATTTTATTAAAAAAATCATTTGAATTAGAAATTATACAAGGTATCCATTTAGGTACTATTTTCTCTCCAAATGACCACATGTTCTACACTATCCTGTATAACATAATCAAACCTTACATTAAAAGAATGGCTGAAGTGAGCTGAATCCAAATTTAAAATAACATACAGGGTGTCCCATTAAAAAAAATCTGTGTTTGGTTCACCCTGTATAACCTAACATAATTCTAAATTATGCGCCTCAGTTCTTTCTGCTATACTTTAAAATTCCGTTCTCCTATTCCATCAAATAAGGGAGGTATCGCCCGCGGACGCAAGTTTAGGACACCCTGTATTAACATCATCCATATGTACCTTGTCGTATGTAAAAATGTGTACCCTTTCTAATTTTGTAATAAAAAATGGGAGTTGAAGTTTAAAAAAATCTCGATAACGTCATATTTGTTTCTTGACACACCCTGTATATTTCACTTTTACGTAAAAATTTCTAAATTGAAAATAAAAATCGACGGGTCCCAGCGTTTTCTTCTTAAACTCCCATCCAAATTTTAACTGAATTTATTCGCTACATTATGAATGCGTTGTATGTATGAAATATTAATTTAAAGCTGTCAACTTTTAAGCACGCGAAATCCAAATAAACCGAGATCGCGTTTTAACATTTCTCATATAAAATTAATTACGTACATATACGTAGGTACAAATTAAAACCTTTTTATTGTTGTATAAGAAATCTCCTATTATAAAGCATCTATATCTGGATACACTATTGTTTATATAGGGTTATGATTATTACTTTATAAGTTACTTCGTAGTGTTAGAAAGTTACTTTTCTTTCTCGTTTGGAATATATTTTTTTTAATAGATTTTTGTTCCCATTTTGTACATTTTATAATCTGAGAACGAGTATTTTTTAATTACTGTTTTGTGTCCACCCTGACCCTCATTCAGATTGAAGCAAGCTTGGCAATAAGCATGTAAAAAAGCAGTAAAAAACAAAATTAAAGTACCTCCGCTTATTAATTGGTTTTTCCCGACAATTCAAAATGTTAATAAAAACTTAAATAACTTTCACTTTGATATATTTTTTTTGGGTTTTGATGGGTTTAAATAACTCAAGTTATTTTTCGATATACATTAAATTGCAACATGTTGAAAACAATTTATCAAATTAAAAATTAAATTAAAATGAAAATTAAATTTTACATTTTAACATAATAAAATACTTACCTTTTAGGTTATTTTAATTTTTCAATTTTAAAATTTGCAAACTCAATTATAATAATTTATAGCAAGTATAATTAATTCAAAGTAAAATTATAATTAACAATCATTAACCAAAAATAATATTTTTAAGAAAATATTTCTTTCGTATAAATAATTTGGTAATTAAAAATTTTATAACTTTTTTAGTCACTAGAAACTATAACCCTAAAAATTTTCAGAAGTATAATTTGTCTTATGTAGTTTCGTAATGATTATCTTAATTTTGTGCTTTATAGTTTGCAAATTTGGGTTGGGGATTATAAATTATTGACTGAGGAATAATTTTAACATAAATTGAAGTATAATAATGAGTTTATTCAAATGCCTAAAGTATATTTGTCATATAATTCGAAATTAATGATTTTAACATGCTCCAATTGGGGTTTTGAAAAATTTATATTTTAAGACAAATTGGTCATTTTATTTTCAAAATTTTATTAATACAAATAAATGATATTAATAAATCATATTTTACAATCTTAATTTAAAGGAATTTCGCAAAAGAAGTTTAGGTAGCGGACTCAAATTTTATAATTAAAAAACACTCATCACAATACCATAAAGAATTATGGTTTGAATTATTAATTAACGAATTTAAAGGTTATATCGTATTAATATTTAAGTGACATGTTAGGAGACAAACAGCACACCTTACTGGGACACAATCTTTATTGCTGTTAATTTAAAAACTTTTCATGTAATTTATTACGCGAAACTAAATAAAATCTTTATTGAAATGAGTTACTTAAATTGACGATGCATATTTAAAATTATTGTAATAATTGGAATAAAGCCAACTAATGTTCTTTTAATTTTAACTTTAATTAAAAAAATTTAATAGTGTATTTTATATTAACGATATTTACGACTAAGATAAGAACATTTTTAAAGATCCTTGACCGCAGTGGATTCGTAAAAATATTAACAACAACTCGCTCATTGATGAATTCCTTTTGTTAATACAGTTTTACAGTCCGAAACACGTAATGAGTTTAAAATCAATAGCTTACGAGTTTATACATCTAATTTATATAGAAATCTGATTGTAATTAAATAACTTGTTGAACGTTAATAATTTTATTAAATAATGATTTTAAAGTTATACATTAATTGATATATTAAACTTTATTGTTTATTATTACTTAATACCTGTAATTTTACTGTGATTTTACATGTACGATCTTATTTTAATTATGCTATTTAAAACCACAATTGTTTTAGCATTTTCTTCAATTTATTCAATTTGTATACAATGTGATACATGTTTATTACATTGTACATTGCTAAGATTATATTTTTTAATGTTAAATTTTACGATTAAACACAAATTTAAGGTATATATTCACCATAAAAGCATTTTATACATATTTCATAATGTATGGAATTATTCTTATAATAATTTTTGTTCACATCAAATTAGTACATACATTTGTACATATAATGCACTTAATTAACTAATATTTTTTACACATATTAACATTTAACTCATCCGCATGTAATCAAATTATCAGCTAACGCATCTAATTAGTGAAATTAAAACAAATTTAAGTTCTAAATATTACCATGATTCATTACAATTATACATTGTTCATTTGTACGTTTAAGTAATAAACAAACTTAGTACTGAATTGCAAGCAAAACTTCATTAGTTCTATTTAATGATCTGAACATGATACTGTGCATCTAAAACATAACTCCGTAACACAGCAACGTTTATATTTAGTAACATATTACACTATACAATGATAGCACGCTTTGACGAATAAACAACACGCAGTAACGCAACATCGCACGCAACTATACGCACTGCACTAGAAAGGCAACGCTGACGCAGAACTAGAACTCGACATTGCACGTATTCGCACTAGCCACGCACGTAGACACACACGCACACAACAAGACTAATCACAACACGCAACAGACGAAAATCAAAGCATTTAAACAAACTATTTAAATGACAGTGAAACATACTGACAACGAAACACATTTCTTTTGAAATAATATTATAATTACGTAAATCACAAAATTCTGTTTCTGTATAACATCTTTAGATTACTTTCGTTATCTGAACTATCGTCTACACATTATGCATTTTGTAGTTTGCTTAAGCTCACAATTCAGAAAACATTAGATACACATACAACACGTACGCATTAATTACTAAACATTTGTAGTTAAATAACAACGTTTATAATGATTCCAGTTTTACAGGAATCTTATTAACATAAACATAATCACATTTTAGAAATAAACCATATCGACTGTTTTCTGTTAGAACCAAGTTGGTCCATTTAGAAACATTTATGTCGATTTACCCAACATTGACGAGCACGCTTACGCACAAGACCAAAGGACTTTCAGCGTCTTAGGAGAAAACCTACATAAAAGAGGGTTTAGATTTATAAACATGCCCCAGGGCTATGTTAGAGTGTGGTTAGGTCAATACTTCAGACATAAGATGTCCGATTCTACCCGAACATTGACGAGCACGCTTGCGCAAGACCAAAGGCAGCTGCGTTCTGGCGTCTTAGGAGAAAATACTCGACCATAAAAGAGGCGTTTAGATTTATAAACATGCCCCAGGGCTATGTTAGAGTGTGGTTAGGTCAATACTTCAGACATCCCCGAAGATGTCCGATTCTACCAACATTGACGAGACGCTTGCGCACAAGACCCAAAGGCTAGCTGCGTTCTCGTTTCTCGTGTGTTTCGCTCTTTAAAGTGTAACTGTCATCGAGTGAGCATTACTATAATGTATTCTCCTGTTTATGAGCCAACATCAGCGGACATTAGAGATTTTACTGACTTGTTAATAAACTATTACAACATAACCGTTCAAGATAATGATGAAAGCGATGACGTGGTTGAGCTGGGTGTATCTCACATCCAAGATGATGGTTCACAGAAGAGAAAGAAGAGCATGAGGTAGGGGAAGGGCAAATCTCAAAATCATGATGATGATGATGAGGACGACTCACGGTTCAAGAAGAAGAAGAAACCGATAAAGCATGTTATTAAATAATAATGATGTATTGTTGTTTATAATAATAATAATAATAATATTTTTCAAAACGTTAAGCTTTCCTTCGGTTTTGTTAATAAACCTGTTTTTTTCTAGCGGTGCTCCACCGTCTTGATTCATGTTTGCAAGTTTACAAGTTTTTCGCTTTAGCGTGTTTTCGCCTCTCTTGGTGTGTGTGTGTGTGTGTGTGTGTGTGTGTGTGTGTGTGCAATACGTGCGTGCGAGCGTACGTACGCGTGCGACGTGTGAGCGTGGCGTCGGCGTGCGGTACGTTCGTGCGACGTGCGACGTACGAGCGTGCACGTTGCGTACGTGCGTGCGTGGCGAGCTTGCGTGCGAACGTGTGCCGTGGGTGTGTTTTCGTTTGATCCTCGTGCTAAAGCAGTGCTAGTCGATTGTATGTAGTTGTAGGCCCTATTGTGTTGACTAAGAGCTATAATTGGAAGCGTTGCTTGCTATACCCTGGCCGTGGAGTTATGTTTAATTAGCTTTTTTGACAGATGTATTTATTTATGATAAGATCAGGCTTGCATGTAAAGTAATATAGAGGTGAAACTAACTAGCTAATGTGTTTTGCTGACACGTATCACAGTATTGAAGATTCTGTTTATGTATTAGAAAACGTACTACAGCCTTCGAAACAGAGTGCAGATAAAATTGAAGAAAGTGAATACGGTACAACTTCGGCGAGCAGACTTAAAGGTTTTAAGTGTACAGCATTCCCAGAGCAGCGTTGAAACCATTTAATTTAGAGCTAACCTCGTGTCCATGTAATAATGTCTGATAAACTATTAGGGTTATTAGCTTGCTTTATAGGTTACAATATAATCGTTCAAGGTGCAGATGATGAGGAGATTGTATCTCAAAATCTCGTTTGATCTCGTGAGATGTGTATAGCTTTTCTTAAAAAATACCTGGAGGCTGTCTCATTCAAAAAATCTCATGCAAAAACATCAATAATCGTTAGCAATGTAGCTGTATCCGCTATTATCTTACTTAATGTATCACTAGTATAGCTTTTTGATATCGGAGAAGAAGCAAGATTTCGAACGGTTGTAGGAATCGAAATCAATTAAATTTAAGAATAATCCCATCTCTATGTAATAATAGACGTAGTATAAAGTTACATATTTTAAGTATTTAATATGTAATCACTGTATAATGAGTTTTATTATTATGATGCAACATTAGTGGTATTAGACGTTTTTAAAATATTTGTGTTTTGAATGTAAATTTTGTAAGTACAACATAATTATTAAATACGAATTCAGGTTTTTCTGTATTACTTTCTAAATAGTTAATGTCCGATATGTAATCTGTTTATAGCCATTCACAAAGCTGTTTTAGTGAAGACGTTGTATAAAAATTCAGTTTAGCATATTGAAGAAAAACTTTAAAGGTGAGCGTATTATTTTTAATCTATGTTTTTTACCTGATATTGTAACAAAAATGCCGATAAAGATTTTTAAAATGTATTATCATGCTTATAGGATAACGTCATAAGATCAACTCTACAAAATAGTAGGTACGCATGGTTTTTAAACTTATAGTTATTGTTAATTCAGTATAATAATAAACCATTAAAACCTTTTGCCTTTTATTTCCGTTATATCAACCTGATATTCTTAAAACATGTTAATTTTAATTTAACTCTATGTTATATATAAGTAATTATTACTTTTTTTTAATGGGTTTTTACAGCTGTTAATGAAACGTTACAATGAAATAGTTTTGTGTGTATGTAATTAAACATGCAAATAAATCAGATATGATGTTCCTAATGTATAGGTGGTGGCTGTTTAGAGGATCTGCCTATACATAAAGCATCATTCCATTAGGGTAGAAATTATTTATTATTTCACGTCATATTTAATTAACTTTAATGCATTCAGTTTGAACTGTAATCTATTTCCGCAAACTGTAAGACATAATTTCGGTTGATTGATTGAGTTTTATCTGATGATCGAACGTGATTTGTTTGAGATTGATTAATTAATTGATTGTTTGTGTGTGGAGAAAGAGAAGGGAGCAGAAACAAGCAGAGAGAGGTGCATATCAGCTTGTTATAGAAAATGTTCATTAGTCTTTACGGCCTAGATGGCACTTAAATCAATTTTAACTCAAAGGGGCCAGGGCGCAGATGATACAAGTCCTGCCTTAAAGAATCTTATTAGAATACAATTTTTGTATGACAGGGCGAACCTACAGCTGTAAGAATAAGTTAGAACACATATATTACCAAACGATAGGGCTAAGCTCTACATTGTCTTATAAGGTTATTCATAATTAGCCACGAAGGCCTGAGAACAAGTTGAAAGCCCTACACGTGTCGCACAAGAACCTCCTTATTAGAATTACAACATTTGGCCATTTTAAAGCAATAGGATAATTTTAATAATAATATCTTATTAATTATGCAATTTCCAACATTGTATGGTGTGCATTTGCCAACCTCCAGGGGCACTGTTCTTAATATAACCAGAAGGTCCTTAATACCACCAAATAACCCTAAGAATAACCCTAGACCAGCCCACCCTAGCTCCAACCCTAAATACAGTTTAAGCCAAGACCAGCCCCCTGTCCTCGCGTTAGCAAAAGTCCTAGCTGTCAAAAGGTCCTTAATACAGCCATAAGGTTTAACCCAAAGAAATAATAAAATAAGGGTAATACCTATGTAAGCGAGTAAAAATAATTAGGGTTGAAAACACGGTCTCACACGTGGATGCAAAATAGGTGAAAATAATGTCCTTACGTAAGCGAAAAATAATTAGGGTTGAAAACACGGTTCACCGTGGATGTAAAATAAGGGTAAAATCCGTCTCACCGTGCGTATAAAATAATTAGGGATAAAAAGGGTTGAAAATACGGTCTCACACGAGGATGAAATTAGGGTTGAAAATGCGGTCTCACACGTGGATGCAAAAATAGGTGAAAAATGCGTCCTACACGTAAGCGTAAAAAATAAGGGTGGAAAATCCGGTCTCACACGTGGATGTGTAAAATAGGGTGAAAACACGTCCACACGTAAGCGAGTAAAAATAAGGGTGGAAAACCGGCCCCCACGTGGGCGGCTTGTGACGTCAAAATCCAAGATGGCGGCGACAAGTGTCTCACTACTTATTTTAACACTGTTATCTTTGTCAGTAGTAATATCTATTAAAATTGTTAAAGATGTTGAAAATAATTTTGTCAAAGTTGAAAAATTAAAACATTAAAATGAAAATGTAAACTTTCACCATTGTTACACATAATAAAATACTTATCCTTTTAGGGTTTTTTTTTAATTTTTCAAGTTTGACAAAATTGTTTCAACATCTCTAACAATTTTAATAGATAATATTACTACAGACGAAGATAACTGTAAGTGTTATCGAAACGTATAAATTGTATAAGTTAACATACATCATTAAAACCAAAAAAGATAAGTATTTTATTAATTCAAAATGTTACTACCTTTCGTGATGAAATAATTTGGTAAGATTAAATAGACTTTAGTATAACTTGTCTTTAGTGCACTAAGAAGACTATGAACACCCGTAATAGCAATTTCTCCGAAGAGTACACATTTTGTGCTTATGTAGTTTCGGTAATGATTTATTGCTTAATTTTGTGCTTTGTGAGTTTGTGCAAATTTTGGGTAGGGGAGTATAAATTATGTGTAATCTCGACGGAATCAATGTTTCTACACCTCACAATTGAAGATGACATGGAATCAATGAAGCTATTATTCCAAATAGTCCGTATAGTATACGTTTGTGTGCATATAATTCCCGCGACATTAATGATTTTATACATTCGCCTCCAACTTGGCGTTTTAGAAAATATTATATGATTTTGTGCTCATATTGTGTCGATTTCTGTCGTTTAGTACAAACTTTATATTAATACGATATACGATGATATTAATGATATGCCTATTTTACATCTAACTTCAATTTAAAGGAATTGTCGCAAACGGACAGGTTGTAGGTAGCGGACCGCGAAAATTTTATAATTATAATAAACATCTTCAAATCACAATTGTTACCGCGATAGAAGAGTTAATTAATGGGGTTTGATATATTTTATTATATATTAAGTCGGAATTTGAGGGGGGGGGGGGGGGGGGGGGGGGGGGGGGGGGGGGGGGGGGGGGGGGGGGGGGGGGGGGGGGGGGGGGGGGGGGGGGGGGGGGGGGGGGGGGGGGGGGGGGGGGGGGGGGGGGGGGGGGGGGGGGGGGGGGGGGGGGGGGGGGGGGGGGGGGGGGGGGGGGGGGGGGGGGGGGGGGGGGGGGGGGGGGGGGGGGGGGGGGGGGGGGGGGGGGGGGGGGGGGGGGGGGGGGAAATTTGTAGAAAACAAATTAAGATGTAGTTACGAATGGTGCTTGTGGGGGGGGGGGGGGCATCGACGTGGCGGCGTGTCGTTATGGTCAAGTGAAGCGCTGTGTAATTTGATTGGGACTGTACAATATCGATGCTACATTCGCAGTACGCTTTATGCGGCTTTTAAGTATAAGTACACCCTGACAAATTTGTTATCGTATACCGTCTTATCGTTTTATCGGAAAGTCCGGGTTCAATAAGGAAGCCGAAGATTTCCAATTTATCCTTATGCTGATCAGAAAAATAAAAACATCTTCTTAACCTGTATTTAACCGACGGCGGCGCTGAGGGATGCAGCGAATTTTATCACTTTGTGATAAACACTTTATCGAATTTGTTGAGAATATAAACATTATTACCGTGATTTTTCAACGTAGTAGAAAAGCATCACGAGGTATATTTTTTGGTGAAAGTTAAAAAGCCAGTTGATTATGTGTTAAGAATTTATATAAGAATATTTAAAAGAATGTGTCTACTTATGATTTTATTAAATTTGACTTTGTACGACCTTTATAATAAAAAGTTGTCAGCTGAGTGATGGAATTTGGTAAGGACGCGGGTACCATAGTTTTTCTTTGCTTTGTATATTAATATGCTTGTATTTAATAATGATTGGTATAATTACAAAGTTTTATTCAATGTTCCAGAAGAAATTCCGATATCACTGTAGTTTCAACATTTTCTATTTTCAGAAAACCTTTGTTTTTATTGCAGTAATAAACTTAGTTGGATTTAAATTGAATTGTGATAAATCGGAATTTCGCACCTGCAGTAAATAATACCTTCTATATTGATATTTGTGTATTATATATATATATATATATATATATATATATATATATATACAGGGTTCCCCATAATAGGCTACCCATTTTAATATTTGCATTAAAATTTTTTTAGTTAACAAAACAAACTATTTATTATACTAAATTACAGCTAACTCTTTGGGATTTATGATAACTTATAAACATTTGGCTAATTTAATTCTAACTTTTAAAAATCACGTCTTCTAAATGACCTCCACCAACTTCAACACATTTTTCAATATTAGATGAAAAGTGGTTCATTACACGGCATAGCAAACCTTCGTCTATTCCTTCAACTTCTTCACGAATTTTGACTTTGAGTTCCTCGATTGTACCTGGACGACTCGCAAACTCTTTGGCTTTTAAATATCCCCACAGGAAAAAATCGGCTGCCGTTAAGTCGGGGGACCTCGAAGGCCAAGGCAAATCTTCGAATCGAGAAATGAGTCCGCCATTAAACATTTCTCGCAGAACACTCATTGAGTTTCTGGCGGTATGAGCTGTTGCCCCATCTTGTTGGAATAGTAAGGCATTGTTTAGTAATCCTCGTTTATTTAATTCTGGCATGAGAAATGTCTCTAGCATGTTTACGTAGCGCTCGGATGTTACTGTTATAGCGCGGTTATTTTCATCCTCAAAAAAATATGGACCAATAATACCAAAAGATCCTACTCCACACAACAACAACTTTTGGATTATGGAGTTTGTGTAAAGATTTCACGAGGATTTTCATTTGACCAGTATCTAAAATTCTGTTTATTAACCATGCCGTTCAAATAAAAATTTGCTTCGTCGCTCATTAGGAGACTGTGAATTGCTCCATGATGTAAATCCAAAATTCTTGACAAAATGCTAACCTTTCTTTATCTTGATTGCTAAGGTGCTGTGCCATTTGGTATTTATAGGGATGAAATTTTAAATGCCTTTGAAGAATTCGATCTAAGCTTCCCTTTGATATTCCTAGGATAAGGGTTTGTCGATTAGCAGACCTTTTAGGACTTCTCGTAAACGCAATTCTAACTCTCAATATTTTCTGGTGAACGAACTGTTCTTCGACGTCCAGGCTTCTTCAAATTTTGTACAGAACCATTTTCACGCCAATGATGAACCCATAACTTAACAGTTTTACGATTTGTTGTTATTAAACTGACACCGGAATGCATGCCTAACTTATTCTATCGAATTGCTTCTTATGCAAGTTTCTACACAACACACACGTTGTTGGACTGAGTAATCCATGAAAGTTCAAACGGATGTTGAAATAATGTCTCAAAGCAAAAAAATTAAATAATTATTGATGAAAACTAACAAACTTCTCGTAGTCAAATGACTTAAATCCCAAAGACTACAGAAGATAATCCCACAGAGAACAACTTATTTAGTTATCTCGTAGGAATTTATTAATAAAATAAAATGGGTAGTCGATTATGGGGAACCCAGTATATATATATATATATATATATATATATATATATATATATATATTTGTGTTTTGTTTGTTGTTGTTTTGGTGGTTTGGGTTGGGGGTGTTTGTTGTTGTTTGGTTGTTTTTTTATGCGAAAGTAATGATATTCTTTGTTGCATTAAAGACGTTTTAGGTGACTTTGGGCAAATACCTTACCCCCGAAGGGAATTTTGTTGATTTATTGCCGTTTTTTACTTTTTTTCATGCTGTTTTACTTTAATAAAGATATTTTAGTGTGAATTTTTGGGATTAAAACAGTTATTTTAGTTGGACAAATTTTAAAAGTTACCGAAATTCATTTAAATTAGAAATTAAAGAAGTTTTGATGAATTTTAAGTACTTTAAAAATTTAGGAACTTTTAATTATTCATGCGTTTTTTTAGCTGAAAACCCAGTAAGTAAAAACAAACATTACCTTTTATGGGCCGTAAAAATCTGAAAATAAAAGACAGTAAACTTATCATTATTTTAATTCGCATTGTTTTGGGTTTTTTTTTACGTTGAAATGGGCTAAGAAGGGACAAATAAAGTTGTTTATAATTGTAAATGGCAATTAAGTGTTTAATAATGTTTTTTTGTCTTTGATTATCGGTTAATTTTGTAATTAAAGCTTGGAAGGATTTCTTTCCAAGATAATTTATAATTTTAGGTATTATTTTGGCAAGTCATAAAAATTGTTATGGTTAAATGTCACCTATTTTTTGGTTTGATTTTTATATTGTGTTTTACTGTTGTTTATTTTAAGACCGATTTACCTTATTGTTTTTTGTTTTATTAAAAAAGGGTTGGTTTTAAAATTTTTATTACAATTTTTATTCGTTTATTACAAATTGTGGGTGTATTATTTTTTTATTTGTTTTTACAATTGCTTTTATTTATTTTTTTTAATGTTATAATTTTTTTTAATTTTAATTGTTTTGTTAATATTTATTTATTGTTTTTTTTTTTTATTTGTTTATTAATGTCTTTACTTATTTATAAATAAATGGGTTTTCTTGGTTTCTTTAATAGTAATTATTTAATATTTGTCAAATTTTAATTTAATTTGAATAGTTTCTTGTTTACCTGTACATGATAAATTTAATATAGTATCAATTCAAATATTCGTACCTACCACTAAGGCCAATTTTTTAATTTGAGGTTTAGTAATTAAATATCAAATTTGTAAATAAATTCTAATGTTTTAATTATTCCCAGGAAAGTCTATGTAAGGCAAGCAATTAATTTGAGTAATACTAATATTATTGTCAGTAAAGTTAAGATAAATCACTTAGCGATTTTGTTCTTGAATTTGCATTATTGCAAATAAGTTCAAATTACAAGGTGTATACATGTTTTAACATGTTTTGAAAAATCTGGAACACTGGAACTGTGGCAGGATCTGTAACATACAAAATACACCCACGTACCACACAAACGTTGTGTTTTGTTTGTTACATGTTTTAACATATTTTAGCCTGCTATTTAAAATTTGATTGACGACCATTGCTGGTTTGGAATTGTTAATCTTTTGAATTGTGTTATTCTCAACGTTAAAAATCAGTGCACGAACTTAATACCAACTTATTTTTCCTTATGTAAGACGGCAGACCGGACGCCATGCAACTAATCTGTAAATATGACATTTATTCGCAGGTTACTTTTCTGCATTAATGGTCCAAGATGTAGATACAATAGCAAAGGATGCAATATTCTGATAGTACAATGTCTTTAGATATTGAACTAATTGCTAAACGCATAACGCAATAGATCAAAGCAGTTTTAAGAAATAAAAGCAAGTATTGTATTAAAAATCATACGGAGGTGTCACCACTACAACATACTGTCGTGTGTAGTTGAAATCTGTCGCCGATTTCTTTTTTCGAATATTAGGATAGTTAAAATGCTTTATGTAGAAATTGTCGGAAGAAATTCTGTGTTCTGTCATATTAGATTTTATTGAAAATTTAGGTATACTGAGTATAAAGTTTGGAAGCATTAATTTAGATACAAATATTACTTTATTTGGCGATGTTTGGATTTGCTGCAATTGGAGTGGGATGTAGCTCCCATAAAGATTTTTCGGTTTGTAAATCGATTGATGTTCGTAGATTAAACACGTTAATGAGAGTAAGATAGTAAAAGGAATTATTATATAGGAAGTTCAATAATTTTAGTAAATAGTGTTTGATCTTACTTATAAGTGATCGTTAGTTTATAGTTTAGCATGAGTTGAAATTACGTCATTGGAGATTACTTCTTTGTAATTAAAATGGTTTTCGCAGTTTCGAAAGAAATTAAACTTCTGATGGGCAAAAAGAGTATTTAAGTAACATAATATGTATGGGAATAAAGTTTTTTTTAGTGCAGTTGATAACGAAAGGTTTAGTCGCGTTTAAATATTTCTACATTTTTTTAAGTTTGTCAGTTCATTTGTGTATTGAGTTGTTTGTTGGAGAGTATAGAAAATTTATTTGAATAACGGTTTCGTATTACAAAACAGGATGTGTGCGTCTCGTTTCTAGATACAAGTCTATTTCTTTTATGGGAATTGTCTACTATGCAATTTGGGTATGGAAATTTTGTATGCGACGATTAAAAAGGATGACGTGATTTTGTGAGGGAAAGAGCAGTTTTGTTTTTCGTTAGATAGTTGGAGTTGCGATTTCGATCTTGAAATTGATAAAAACAAATTAAATGTAGTTACGAATGGTGCTTTCATCGACGTGGCGGGTGTCGTTATGGTCAAGTGAAGCCCTGTGTAATTTGATTGGGACTGTACAATATCGAAGCTACATTCGCAGTACGCTTTATGCGGCTTTTTAAGTTAATACAGACAAATTTGTTATCTAACCGTCTTATCGTTTTATCGGGTCCGGGTTCAATTGCCGAAATTTCAAATTATCCTTATGTTGATCAGAAAAAAAAAACATCTTTTAACCTGTATTTAACCGACACGGCCTGAGGATGCAGCGAATTTTATCACTTTGGATAAACACTTTACCAATTTGTTGAGAATATAAAATTAACCGTGATTTTCAACGTAGTAAAAAGCATCACGAGGTATATTTTTGAAAGTTAAAAAGTCAGTTGATTATGTGTTAAAATTTATATAAGAATATTTAAAAGAATGTTACTTATGATTTTATTAAATTTGACTTTGTACGACCTTTTAAAAATTTTAATTAAAAAAGTGGTAAGCTGGTGGGAATTGTTTTTTGGATATTTATGCTTGTATTTTAATGATTGGTATAATTACAAAGTTTTATTCAATGTTCCAGAAGAAATTCCGATATCACTGTAGTTTCAACATTTTCTATTTTCAGAAAACCTTTGTTTTTATTGCAGTAATAAACTTAGTTGGATTTAAATTGAATTGTGATAAATGGAATTTCCAAAAATAATATTCTATATTGATATTTTGTATTATATATATATATATATATATATATATATATATATATGGGTTTATAAATACCCATTTTAATATTTGCATTAAAATTTTTTAGTTAACAAAACAAACTATTTATTATACTAAATTACAGCTAACTCTTTGGGATTTATGATAACTTATAAACATTTGGCTAATTTAATTCTAACTTTTAAAATCACGTCTTCTAAATGACCTCCACCAACTTCAACACATTTTTCAATATTAGATGAAAAGTGGTTCATTACACCATAAAACCTTCGTCTATTCCTTCAACTTCTTGAATTTTGACTTTGAGTTCCTCGATTGTACCTGGAGACTCGCAAACTCTTTGGCTTTTAAATATCCCCACAGGAAAAAATCGGCTGCCGTTAAGTCAGGGGACCTCGAAGGCCAAGGCAAATCTTCGAATCGAGAAATGAGTCCGCCATTAAACATTTCCAGAACACTCATTGAGTTTCTGGCGGTATGAGCTGTTGCCCCATCTTGTTGGAATAGTAAGGCATTGTTTAGTAATCCTCGTTTTTTAATTCTGGATGAAAATGTCTCTAGCATGTTTACGTAGCGCTCGGATGTTACTGATAGCGCGGTTATTTTCATCCTCAAAAATATGGAAATAATACCAAAGATCCTACTCCACGAGACAACAACTTTTGGATTATGGAGATTCTGTGTAAAATTTCACGAGGATTTTCATTTGACCAGTATCTAAAATTCTGTTTATTAACCATGCCGTTCAAATAAAAATTTGCTTCGTCGCTCATTAGGAGACTGTGAATTGCTCCATGATGTAAAAAAATTCTTGACAAAATGCTAATGTTCTTTATCTTGATTGCTAAGGTGCTGTGCCATTTTATTTATAGGGATGAAATTTTAAATGCCTTTGAAGAATTCGATCTAAGCTTCCCTTTGATATTCCTAGGATAAGGGTTTGTCGATTAGCAGACCTTTTAGGACTTCTCGTAAACGCAATTCTAACTCTCAATATTTTCTGGTGTACGAACTGTTCTTCGACGTCCAGGCTTCTTCAAATTTTGTACAGAACCATTTTCACGCCAATGACGAACCCATAACTTAACAGTTTTACGATTTGTTGTTATTAAACTGACGCCGGAATGCACGCCTAACTTCTTCTATCGAATTGCTTCTTATGTAAGTTTCTACACAACACACGTTGTTGGACTGAGTAATCCATGAAAGTTCAAACGGATGTTGAAATAATGTCTCAAAGCAAAAAATTAAATAATTATTGATGAAAACTAACAAACTTCTCGTAGTCAAATGACTTAAATCCCAAAGACTACAGAAGATAATCCCACAGAGAACAACTTATTTAGTTATCTCGTAGGAATTTATTAATAAAATAAAATGGGTAGTCGATTATGGGAACCCAGTATATATATATATATATATATATATATATATATATATATATATATTGTGGATTGTATGTGTGTGTTGTGGTGTGTGTTGTGGTGTGTGTGTGTGTGTGTGTGTGTGTGTGTGTGTGTGTGTGTGTATGATACTTATGCAAGAAGAAGTAATCGATATTGCTTCTCGTTGACATTAAAGACAGCTGCTGAATAGGTGACGTTTGGGCAAATACCTTACGCCCCGCCGCCAAGGGAATGTTTGTTGATTGTACTTGCCGTTTGTATACATTTTTTCATGCTGCCTTTTACTTGTAATAAAGATATTTCTAGTGTGAATTTTTTGGGCATTAAAAGCACGTTGATTTTAGTTGGACAAATTTTAAAAGTTACCGAAATTAAACATATTAACATTCAGAAACGTAAAGCAAGTTTTGATGAATTTTAAGTGACGTTTATAAGATTATAGGAACTTTTAATTATTCGATCGCGTTTTGTTTATTTTTGTTGTGACATATTTATTTGAAATTGGATAATTCATGACCGTGTTGACCACTTATTTTTTGTTAATTAAACCAGTAATTTTACGTTGAAGTTTACACCGAAAATGTGTAATGAATTTTGAGTTTAGTTATCGTAATTTTTGCCGATTTTAAATGAAGCTTACAATTTTATTTGAGTGTGGGCTTTGCGGATGTATTCTTGAAGTAAAATTTTCAAGTAAAGGGGAGTGTTTTCTCTTCTAGAGAACATCCTGTTAGGCAATTACTTTAAGATCTAGCTCATGACGTTTTTCACGCTATGCATCTATTTAACAGGTGGCACCTATTTTTCCTCATTTTGACCTTGCTGAGTTGTGACGAGTCACCTTTTGGAATGATGAGTAAGAACCCCGCCAATACCGCTGAGCTGTCTGTAACATGCACGGTACCTTTACGGGCTGATGTTCTAGTGAGTGTCATGTCCGTAACAATACTTATAACTATTTCTACCTTTAACAGGCAAGGTATGTAACTATACATCGAACAACGCCACGTCCGCACTTACTTGTCTGTCAAGTGTCAATTTTTGCCCACTTTTAGTAAACACATCTATGAGATATTTTGAAGATATACTCTTTTTGCTGGCTTTTAGTAGTTTTTAAACCGTGAAAAACAGTGAACATGACAAAACACAAAGTTCTTATGCCTAATGTCCATGGATACTCATGCAAATGAGGTACTAAATCAATGCTCGAATTTATGAGATCACACACCTTATTTGTCAGGTCCAGTAGTATCTAGTTCTGACAATGTTTTATCTTGACTATCTTCCATTTTGCGTGTTGTAGCAGAATTTGGCGACTAGATAAAATTTTCACTTTTAAAATTAAGACATTACCAACCGCCACAAAAATCTCTAAACCAACGAAGTAAAAATTTTGTTTAAAAACGACTCAAAAGGGCAAATTACGTGTTTGAAGCACGAATTCAGTCTTATGAAACTTGTGTTTTAATATATTATTATCTAAATATTCAATCTATTCGAAATAAGGTACATGAACTAGAACTTTTTCTTAACGAAAATAAATGTGACGTTTTATGATTTTCTGAACATTGTTTATTTTATGTATTGGCGAAGTATATTACTAACGGGTTCAAAATCGATAATTATAAGATTCTGAATTTTGCCTACAAACTTCTAGTCGTGGAGCTGATTTTAATTTGCTTAAACATGGATGTTGTAATGTGACTATCTGTGGTACTTTAATGTTTATTTTAAAACTGTAAATACGTGTTCAGATGACCTTATTGACCTTACAAAATTAAAAAAATTTATTTTTATCCATTTAACTTATGTTTTTCACTTTTTTCTGTATCTGCCACAGTTTCAAGAAAAGGTACATGATCATATTGTGTGGACCACCCTGTACATAGCAGTAATTAAAAAATTACCTGTCATTATGTAATCAGCGTTTCATTTTATTAAAATAATAGATATCTTTGCCTCACTTCTTTATACATTTTCATCTGCATTTTGTAACGTTTATTTTTATTGTACTTAATAAAACCCATAAACTTTTTTTATCTGTGGTTGTATATATGATTTAAAACTTTCAAGTGACAAATTGATACAATAACAATGAATTTCGTGAATAGAGCACTACATAGAAAGTAAATAAAACATAAATTTTTTTTGTGCATTCGTATAATTATAAACAAATGTTATTTGCAAACACTAGGGGTAAGGATTGTTTAGATAATATTTTTGTGAATTTTCAATTAAAGGAATATCGTTATATTACTTTTGATTTGATTCCAAATTTGAATATTATCATTCGCAATTTATAAAAATATTCAATAATGCTTTTTCTATTAAAAGGATCAATTGTAATCACCAAGGGATTCATTTAAATTGGTTTAATCAGACGTTACGCAGTATGCGTGAACAACTGCAACTTCTACGAAATTTATATACTAATTTAAAACGAATATACAGAAGGGAAATTAAAAGCGCTAAAGTAGCTTGAAAGACAAAATTATAAAATCGTCAAATCAATCTACCCGGAAAAAGTGGCAAATTATAAATGCTTACAGTCAAAGTAACACCGAGACACCGAAATATTCACCATTAGCGCAAATGCTTTCAATGAATATTTTATTAATATCTAAAAATCCATTCATTCAGACGTCAACGAAACGTTTTCCAATTACTCTTTTGATACCTTGGATATAAACAATTTTCATTTTAAGAAATTTTCACTAATCGAAGCTCGCGACATAATTAAATCACTGAAATCTAGTAAATAAAGAGATTTATATGCATTATGTACTTTTATTGTTAAATGATAACCTTGTAGTTTCTTTTACGAAGCTGATTATTGCTTTGAGCTTAATTATTTCCCTAATTCACTAAAAATAGCAAAAGTTATTCCACTGTATGAAAAAGGTAATAAAGTGGATATGGGTAACTATCGATCCATATCAATTCTACCCGTCTTCTCAAAAATAATTGAAAAGGTCATGTGCACTGTGTCCCATTTTGGTTGAATTGTAGGGTACCTGATTTGCGAGCAAAGATAGAAAGATGCGGTTTTCGCGACCCTGTTCTACTTTTTCGCGAAACGAAAGATGCCACAAACAAAATTATCATAGTCCTATTACTATTTGAGATACAGGGCAAGATTCAAAATTTGCACATGTTAAGCACCCCTCGTAACTGCTTTGCCTTGTAATTTATCGAAACGGTCAGAAGTGGGTTTTATACAGAATTTTCCGTAGAATTTAGTGGCGTGCATAGTTTTTTCCACAAAGAGTCAATTTCCTCGCAATAAACCAAAGTTTTGTTTTTTTAAACGGAACACCCTGTATATATTTTTATTATATAATAGAGCTTACTTTCAGGTTTCAAAAAATATATGTAGAGGGTTATTCACGCTATTCGACACGAAGTATTATAGTTAAAGTATTTGATTTTAAAAAAGTTTTATTTTATGAATGGATAGGGACCTATTGGCGCTACATTTTAAAATTATTTTCATCTTATACAGGGTGTCCCAAAAACACGAAAAGTATCAAAGTTGCTATTTTTTAAATGGAATACCATGTATATTATTTTATTTTCAGTTTCTATGATGAAAATAATTTCGAGTTTTATTAAGGCTTAACCTACCTAAACCTTATGGTCCTTGAAATATTTAATATTTTGTGAAAATTTAGTAACAAATTTAATGCTTAATTTCTCAACTTGTATTTTTTTATTCTCAACCAAATTAAGACTGGAGTCTACTAATTGTTCAAGTTTTATGTCGCCCGTGTGAAACATTTACTAACTTATACAAGGTGTCTTAAAATTAAGGGTTAATAAGTACAATCTTTAAACGGTAGTAACTCATTTAATTTAAATAGGACAACCTGTATTTTATGGCAACAGCAGATGTAAAATTTAATTGTCTATCGAATAGTCGAATAGTCGTTACTATTGACTGATAGCGGTTGTCAGGTATTTACAAAAGTCTTTAATTGTTATAATTGCATCTAGTAGTGATAGTAGTATTTTTTGATATTTGTATGATTAGTCTATTTTTAGGAATGCTAGTTTATCCGAAAGAAGAACGCATCAGCATGATCTTTATTCTCGGAGAATCTCTGCAAAACTGCCTCCTGGCATCACGAATTTACGCTGAAAGATTTCCCAACAGAAATCATCCAAATAAAGCAGCATTCGAAAGACTGTTGAATCAAATTAGACAAACTGGAAGTGTCCTGTATAAAAAACCCACTACAAGCAAGTGTGTCAAGAATTCTTAAGAGATATAATTATCATCCTTATAAAATCCAGCTTCATCAAGAACTCTCTGAAAACGATTATGGGAAACGAGTTGAATTTTGTCTGTGGGTATTAGATAAAGTGACAGAAAAGGAAAACTTTTTTAATTCTGTTCTGTTCACTGATGAATGTACATTTCATAACAACGAAACCGTTAACAGACATAACTTCCACTATTATTCTGATTCCAATCCGCATCAATCTAGGATTATTCATAATCAACCTTATTGCAAGACATTCCCTTAGACATAAAGAAGAACGATGTGGCTTCAAATGGATGGAACTCTCGCACATTTTCATCGCGGGACCCGAAAACATTTAAATTACCATTACCAAAATCTATCGATTGGAAGAAATGAAGCAACATTGACCCCCAAGGTCACCTGACTTAACGGCAATGGATTTTTTTATGTGGATACGTAAAAGGAATGGTTTATAACACACCTCCAGCAACACCAGATGATCTAAAACAGCGCATAAAAGAAGCTTTCCAAACTGTAAGCCCACGTATGTTGGAAAATGTTGCGGGAAAATTCAAAAAGCGAATACGTTTGTGTTTAGAGACAGACGGTCGTCATTTTGAACATTTGATTAAGTGATTTTTATGTACTACTATTTTAAACTACTAAACTACTATTACCTACATAATAATTTAGATTAGGTTGTAGAACTTGATGACTGCTTCAATTAATTCTGTTTGTCAAAACGCCTTCAATTATAAATTTCTTGAACTCAATTTGCACAAACAAAATGTGCATTTTACTTGAAAATATGAAGAGTTGGCCATAAGAATATGTAATACTATTCGATAGACAATTAAATTTTACATCTGCTGTTGCCATAAAATACAGTTTGTCCTATTTAAATTAAATAAGTTACTACCGTTTAATGATTGTAATTATTGACCCTTAATTTTAAGACACCTTGTATAAGTGAGTGAATGTTTCACACGGACGACATAAAACTTGATCAATTAGCAGACTCCAGTCTTAATTTGGTTGAAAATAAAAAAATACAAGTTCAGAATTTAAGGATTCAATTTGCTACTACATTTCACAAAATATTAAATATTTCAAAAACCATAAGGTTCAGGTAGGTTAAACCTTAATAAAGCTCGTATTTATTTTCATCATAGAAATTGAAAATAAAATAATGTACAGGGTGTTCCATTTAAAAAAGAGCAACTTTGATACTTTTCGTGTTTTTGGCACACCCTGTATAGCATGAAAGTAATTTTAAAAAATAGCGCCAATAGGTCCCTATCCATTCATTAAATAAATTTTTTTAAAATCAAATACTTTAGCTATAATACTTCCTGTCGAATAGCGTGAATAACCCTGCATATTGTGTGGCACTTTTGCATTATTAACCTAAAAAATGAATGATACGTTAATTTAACATTTTGATGATATAGTTGGCCATGAAAAAACAAGGTTAAGGGATAGGAAGCTTTATGCAAAAATACAAAATTAAAAACTAAACATAATACCTACAACTTTACAAGCCTAATATAAATTACTAAAAGAGATGTTCGAACTGATGACCATTCTGTCTTATACATGCTTCACACACTCTTCCAATTCGTTCTATAGCATTAAGCACAATAATAGGGCGATCTTGTACATGTCTGAAAGCTTCTTTAACTGCATTTGTCAAACGTTCGATTGTTAGCATATTGAGTTTGGTATACTTTATTTTGCAAGTAACCCCATAAAAAGAAATCTAAGAATGACAACCGGGGACCTAGGAGGCCATCTTGTCGGCCCATTAGTGCCAATCCATCTATTATCAAAACTGTTTTTCAAAAACGGGCGTATAATTTCCGCATTGTGAGATGGAGCTCCATCCTTTTGGAAATAAATTTGGTTCAAGCAAGCTAAAGGAATGTCATCTAATAATTCAGGCTCAACCATTTCTAAAATGTCTAAATATCTAGGAGCGGATGCGTTCTCTTCGAAAATGTAAAATTTTATTTTTGATCCTAATATAAAGCAAGAAACGTTTAGTCCAAATTGTTCTTTTTGTCTTTGCGGTAATATTTGGTGTTGATTTTCTTGAGACCGGAATCGGCTATTGTGCCTGTTTAAAACACCTGAATTGATCCATTACTGATCAGATTGTAATATACAATAAAGATCTTGTAATGAGTATCTTTTAAAAATAGAATTATCTTGTAAAACAAAGGTAAGTGGGCTTGGAACATTTCGAAACTAAAATTTTACTGCTTATATATAAATCTTCCTTTTCAGGTTTGTTGCAAGTTAAAATATTGCGACTTGCCTTTGTCCGCATAGCTCTTGGTATTGTGTTTAAATACGAATTTTATAGCTTCATTGGGAAAAACGGTAATCTAGTTATACTAAACCGTATTTACTAATAGGAATCTGTTCTTGTGATAACTTGCATGCTCTGTAAGTATGCGCAATTCGTCTAGTCTTTGGGGGAAAAATTAAATATTCTAATTATTAGTATAGTAAACAATAATACATAATATTAATTGTCTAGTCAAGTATATCTAGTCTATTGACTATATATACATACATATCATATAATATATATATATATATATATATATATATATATATATATATATATATATATATATATATATATATATATATATATATATATATATATATAAATTACAGTTACTGAAGGAACAGTTGTTTATTTTCTAGTCCTGTTTCTTCTCCTGGTTCAAGCTTTACAGGGTCTCTCTCAAGAACTTGTAAGGTTATTTTGATTCATCGTGTGTATGTGTAGTATTTTGATAACGTATGTAACGTGTTTTGAATGTAGCTGAAGTGAGTTTGCATGAAAATAATTTGTTTTGAGTATGCATAATGTAAGTTGGTGTAATTGATACGCCACTGGAATTTAGTGAAGCATTGGTTATCATGTGAGGGGATATTTGAAAGCTGTAGAAAGATTTTCGTGTTGAAAGCGTTAAATTTGATTGAGAAATAATGTTTTGAGTACATTCTTATTGATACGGCGCTTGTAAAGCTACTGGTCTTATTGCTACTGTTTATGTAGGAATTTGAACTAAAGAAATGGTTGTAGACGTATGAGTGAGTGAGTTTATGATATATTGATATTTTATTAACGTGCAGTAAGGAATATGTATGCATATTTTTGTTTGTAGAAATTTTTGTAATATGGTGCAATAGGAAAATTTAATGCATGTTCAAGAATGAAGTTGATAGAATGTGAGGGAGTTCGCTAAATTGTGCGAAAATAGAATTCGCCCACGTGTGAGATTTGCATAATAATCTGATTAATCTACAGTGTGAATGTAATTGCAATTGATGATTTCTTCGAAAAGTTTTCAGTGGATTTACAAAGTAATTCAAGATAGCTACGTTTATTTGGCATCGTTGGCATCTTCTCCCACGATGGAACCTTCGACGCGGCAAAGAAACGCACGAAATACTCACTTGGGATAGGTGAATTTTGATCTTAGCGCGAATTTATCGTGACGTATTGGCAATATGACGGACAGAAGATATATAAGCGAGTGTCAAATTTGAGGGGTGAGTTAGTTGGTTAGAGGTTTTGAGTACGAGTCGCGCTCGTTGTATAACCATTAGAATGGTTAGTGTTGGAGTTTATTTGTGAAAATTTTAGTTTTAGCAGGGCATGTATAGCGACTGCATTAACCCATAAGGGGATAATCGTATAGACATTCATAAATAAATAATTTAATATATAGTGAGTTGAAGGAATTAGGGATTAGTGATTTTCTTCAAGGAAAAAAAGTGCTTAGGCAGATTAGAAGTTAACACAGCAAATATTTTGTTATTAGTGTCCAATTGTGGGACGCTTGACCTAATATTATTATAAAGAGAACCGAAGGTAACCATTTAAGTGACCGAAAGAAAAGTTTGTAAAATTTAGTTAAGTTATTGGTGAATCATCATTCACATTGAATGTGTACAATCGTTAGCAATACCAAATTGATTGTATAAAAGCAAATAAGAACTTTAATATGTATTTGGAAGTAATCATTTATCACTGTGGTAAACGTTTTAAAGGGCAAACATCACAATATAAGGTGATGTGGTGTTAGGCTAAAGAACCCCTGTACCAGGTACGCGAGTGAACAAACCATAGACACTGCGTTAGTAAGTACTACAGTCGAGTGTGCAGGGAGAATATGGCTAGCTCTTGTGTTTTGTGTATAGTGCATCTAAGAATTTAAAAGGGATTACCGAAAGCAGATCATATGCACTACAACTAATTAATTAATGTAATACGTAAGAATTAGATTTAAATTTTATTGAGCCAAGGCAAGTACGATTATCTTTAAGTACATTTTTTTTTGTTATTGTTGCGTTAATTACGGTTTATTCAAGGAAAAAAAAAGGTAATCGAACTTTAGTTATTTTGTTGTTTTTACTGTTAAGAATAGGGAAATTTTAGTCTTAATGTATTAATGTGCGAATTTATCAATATATACCCACTGTTTAATTTATGTCGTCATTTATTTGTGTCAACTGTGTGCTAACTGGTTACACCTTCTGATAAGTGAATTTAGTCTCTGCATATTTTCGAATTTAAGGATCGATTGGAAATTGCGTACTGAGCCAGATCGATCACAAAATTTTATTTTAGCTTTGAAATATTAATGCAGAACACTACTAACAAAGTACTTATTATTTTTTTTATTGAGCATAAATTACAGTTCTGAAGTATTAAAGTTTAAACCTATTAATGAATGTCTAAATAAGATTTTAAAGATAAAGTAGTAATAAAATATAAACATATTAGTGATGATAAAAGCACTAACCGCTCTATGTTTGAATTATTCAGTAATCGACGAACATTTTGTTGAGATAACAATTTATTATTAAACCGATTTCGTTTATTTTATTTAGAATTTTCTAAATTAGGAGTATTTATTTGATTTAAAGTTTTATAACAGTTAGAAATATAAATTTACAGGTATACGAAGGATACTTAAAAATTATTCAAGTTAACGTCTTACGATTTGGGAATTTTCATTTGTACAGGGTGTGTTCTAAAAGTTAACGACGACTCGTGTATTTCAGAATTTTCTTAAGCTTTTGGATCAATTTAGTTTGAAGTGTGATTGAATTTGAATGGTGAATGGTTTTACTGGGTAGGCTGCATTCCTGTCTTCCACAGTCAGATAGGATTAATTTAACATCCCGCCTAAGACTATTTATTTTAGCAAAATTTAAGATTGTGGTGGCGCCTAGAGATAATTTTTTTCCGCACTGAGCTTTGTGAATTGTAGATTAATGCTAAGTGTAAGATGTTTGAAACCATTGTTCAATCATTTACTCCTTATATCGACCATGCCCGTTTCCACTGCTGGCTTGGCAACCCGCGTATTTCGGTAAGCATACACGACGCCTAGTGCGGTTTCGACGTATAACAAACTAATCATTTTTTTTAAAAGCTTGTGGCGCCCTTTTCTTGCCTATTCTCATTATCACTCTTACTAAAATTTTATTTCTGCTTTCTAACTAACCTAACATATATCTACCATTGATCAACACTTCAAAACCATCCACCCCAACAAAGTGCTCTGTGGTCACTTGACCGTTAGGCTGAGTTCTCAGCCGAGCTCTCATCACTCATTCATATTTTTTTATGTGACGTGGCAGGTTACATACGTGACAAATGTTCCTTAAAATTAGGCAAATTAGGATTGTTTAGATAGGACCTCCCGACTCCCCTTATGCATTATCGCATATCCAATACACTTTTCAGTTTTGAATATCTATAAAACTAATTTGTTTTGCATTATACCTATATACAAGTAGTGTTACGGGCAGAAATTAATTGAAGTGAAAAGAATGCAAATAAATTACCTGTGTATGAGTTGAATATACGAATAAAACACCAACAGTTTAGTATATGGTTGTTCCTTCCTCTTACCTGAAACAAATTGAACAAATAAGTATTGTTGTAAACTACATAAACAGCACATTTAGTTTTAATAAAAAGTGCACATAGAAAAATTGTTGAAAATTTAAACTAAAATAAGGTTAACGTACACAAATGTTCTACTTAAAATCTGATGAATTTGTTCATAGTGGTTCCTGTGGGAGTAAGATACACTGGCTTTCCCGAGTAAAAAATGATAATTAGATTTTTCGTAAACAATATTTCAAGTTAAATTGTATATGACAATGTAAAACTAATACTCTTGTAGAGATCCGTGTGTTTAATCAAAAATCACGAACGTCAATTATTAAAAATAATTATTCCCGAGGTAATAAGATATTAATATCTCTTATTATTAATATTAATTAACCCATAAATTCATGAAGTATCAAGAATATTGTAGATTTTAATTTCCTTTTTAAAGTCATTAATTATTTCAAAGTAAAAACAAAGGGGTTTCATCCATACCCTCTTAATTTCTTGTTCAACGATTTTCATATTTCAATTTGGACTTTACGTCTCTACGCGTCATAACCGATAATTGTTTAATTCAAATTAAATAAACGAGAAAACACAGTGTGGTTACCGTAAAATTAACTTGCAGTTTAAAACATCTTTGTTAGCAAAATTAAATAAGCACTGAATTAAATAAAAATATATTCCCTTTTTTATGGCTTTAATTTGGTAGTAATGTATGTAAATAGCTGTATATTTCAGAATGACCCTTCTCTATTTAAAGTGTAGGCGGAGAACGACTTGCATAATTTACTGAAATGCATTTGAATTTTTCTAAAATTAAAATTTTATAATAAGTAAGTTCCCTTCAAGTACGTCGTTTAAAAGAGATTGATTATTCTGAATAACTTCAAGTAAGTAAGAAAAAAATTATTTACAATTCTTTCCTGGGGTTACAATATAAATTTTTCACTACAATCGTTGTGTGTACGTTACTGTTTAAAATAAATATTTTTGTCCACGGCTACTGTATAACATGATCATTATACATGTTTCCTTAATAATAGTAATATCCACTATTCACTAGTGAATAATTAATCATATCATTTCAATACGATTTTGTAAGTACAATAAAAAACAGATCACGCCATAAACGTTAAATCGCAGCGCTTGTTGCTATGGCAACACCATGTCACTTTGTTCTTATCTGTTTTGACAATTGTGCTTACGTTTTTAATTTTAATTTGAAACGTCAAAAGGTTAGTTGTTCTACTTATTCTTATTATTATTCAAAGTTTTAAAGTATTTCGTTAGAAAAAATGGATCTAGATAGTGAAAATGAGATGTGTACCGCCAGACATACAAGAAGCCGCAAAAATTGCAAATTTAAACATATTACTCTAAAGTGCATCTAAATTGAGTTAGATGTGGCCGTATTCAAATCCACCTTTAGTACTAAACGGCACATGAGAATAAGCCATGATCTAAACACGCACATTTAGAGGTGCTCTACCACTAAATGTGCGGTATGAATACGGGCCTATATGTCTGCATATGAATCATTGTACAATAGAAGACTAACAAGAAAACAGAGTCTTTTTCCGAATCCGTTTTGTTAGTATATTTTACCGAGCTGTCCGCAAAATACAAACCATCAACATTATGGACAAACTACTCTATGCTTAGAAGTACGCTTAACTTAAATCATGGTATTGATATTGAAAAGTACGCCAAATGAACAGACCTTTAAAACGCAAGTCTGTACGTTTTAGGGCTAAAAAAGCCAACATTTTTCTCCAGAGGATATAAATAAATTCAAATATCTTGCAACAAAGGTAAAAAATCTAAAAATGTTCAAATATATGAATAAAAAATATGTCTATTATTTTAGATTTCAGTGATAATGGGGGTACTGGGTGCTAGCCGTGCTAATGAAATGTACAATATTAAACTAGAAAATTTACAAGATCACGGATCGGCTTTCTTGGTAAAGGTGCCAAATACCAAAACAAATATTACCCGAAAATTTAGAATCACTGCTAAATTTTGCCAAATTTGCAAAAAGTACAAGTAAAGTAAAAAAAGTATCAGCCTTAGTTCACCTTCTGTAAAATCTAATATCTTCTTCCTGAACTAACAAAATGGCAAATGCACCTCACAAAGGATAGATATTAACAAGTTTACTCAAATGGTGAAAGAAATAGCAATATTTCTGCAATTACCAAACCCAGAAAAATATACTAGTCATAACTTTCATAGCTCTTTTGCGACTATACTTGTAGAAGCAGGCGGCGATATAACTGCATTGAAAACATGTGGTGGATGGAAATCTACGGCATTAGCAGAGGGATACATTTATGGCTCTATTAAAAATAAAATGCAGACAGATGAAAAATCTCAAACTCAATACAACAAAATACTTCTTGTCAAACATATGAACACAATGAGACCACATTATCTACAAATAACCAAAATACTAATGTAGATTTAAGTTCGATTCCTACGTTTAAGTTAACACACTGTGTAAATACAAACATTAATATTAAAGTTGACAAATAACTTTTCTTGTTAGTTAGAAAGAAATTCAATATTTTGTTTCAATCTTATTAATTCAATAGTAGCCATTTAAGATATGTAGTACTTAATTGTAGCTAAAATTATTTGGTAGTCGTGGACAAAGTATAGTATTCTACACGCATATAATGACTGCTATTCACTTGGATGATTTATGACACTCGCCTATGGCTCATGTCAAAAACATCATCCGCGTGCATAACAGCCATCATTATATATATATATATATATATATATATATATATATATATATATATATATATATATATATATATTTAATATGAATAATATACTATTATACAGTTCTCGCGTTTAATTACACCGATATGAAATTGAATTGGGTTTCATAAGGACGTATATTTTATGATACTGGTTAGTTAATTTATTGTAGTTGGTGTAGGTGTGTGGGGTCAATGTGGTAGTACGAAAACTTTAATTCAAATTATAATGTTTTTAAAACATCATTTGTCTCTTTAATGGTGAGTCTACCTAACAACATGGATAGGAAAAATTAAAAAATGTTACAGCGTGGTAGTAAATGAAAACAATAATTATTTAGTTGAACTATTACATGTTCGAGGGAACAAACTTTTGGTCATTTTTTGGTATAGCTTGGAAAGCGCTTAAAATGTAATTTGCAACCTTTGTCGTTCCCCCAGTAAATTATTTGGGACTGATATGGAAATTTTGTTGGGATAAAAAAAACAAAGTTGAAGTTATAGAAATAGTACCATGCTCCACTGGATAAAATTGTTCACATTTCCCATAACAAAGCGGTGAAATATTTTTTACTTAATTAACCGTTCGTTAAGTCACTAATCGATTTTATTCAACACCGTTTTAAGCTTTAAAATATGAATCTTTAATTTTGCTTGAAGCTTAATTCCAAAATGTTGTCTACTAGCACTAGTAACTAAACTATATGTGATAGCTTCTCACTTTTAGTTATTTAAAGGGTAGTAAAATTTTACTATCCTTTAAATGTTTAATATACCTGTTGCCCAACTAAGGTCGCCGAACGTTCGTATCTTGGTAATAGATTACTGCAGAACTTTGGGAAAACATATAATAAAACTGCACATGAAAAAAGTTGTAAATAATTTTCAAGCTAGGGTGCGTAATTTATGCATTTGTGGTTTTTCTTGGAATGATCAAATGAAACGGCAGTATATTTTTGACATTCAGAAAAAGGATGACTAAACATTAAATAATTTGGTGAAAACCAATATTAAATTACAAAGCAATAACAGCAAAGGTCAAGTGGCACAAACGATAAAAATTTTGAGAAGTGATATGGATGTTCAAAATGCTGTTTATTCGTTCTCCAGCACACCACTCTAATCTATCACGGCACTTATTTTGTTTAGTAGTGACCAAATCTGTGAAACAAACGATGGCGTTTACCTAATTCATTTTTGAGATATAGGACGTCTTTGAATTCAAACTCAGCTTGATACAGTGACAATATGTTCAGAAAAATATATCGAAGTTTGCGTAAAAAGTTCTATCGAGACCAGTTTTTGCCTTTTCCATAGTTAATAAAATCACTAAGACACAGGAAAATTGAAAACAAATTAATTTTTTTTAATAAATTTCCTATATAAATCCCCACAAACGGATCAATCATTTCATCCTTTAAAATCTCACACCAAACGCGTAGTGTGTCTCATTTTTAATGGTGTTTCATGATATCTCATTAAGAGTGAAGTTAGAGGGATTCGGTTGTCCTGACATTGTGCTGTCAAACAAACGATGTCGCTTTATATTTGTTATGGACCCAATTTTTGAGATGCACGGAAATTTTTATTTCCAATGTTGCTGTATCTCTGTTGTATTAAAAGCTATAGAAACAGTAAAATTGGTATCGATCGAACTTTGTAAGCAAATTTCGAAGTATAATTAGTTTTAAAATATACGTTATACTTTTTGAGATATGAATCAAAATTATTTTCTTTTAATATAATGTCCTATATATTTTCAGCCCATTGAAAGTATCGTCAGTTTTATCAAGGTGGCTTCAAATTCAAAAAAGTTCTATATCTCAAAAACGAAGCTGGCTAACACAATTAGGCAAATAGCATCGTCTGTAGCTCACATATTACAAAAGGACAAGAAGTGCAAAGTACTTTTCAAAACTAATAACAATGTTCTTAATTTATTTAATGCGAAAGATTCAACTACCGACGTTTTGAGGTTGGGTATTTATAAATATAACTGTACATGTTGTAATTCTGTTTATATTGGACAAACGCTTAAGAACTTTAATATTAGATATGAGATGTTACAAATATAAACACACACACAAATCAAATTATGCCAAATATTTAATAGTAAATAATGACCATATTTTTACGTTTTTGTAATAAAAAATACAAATTAGATGTTTTGGAAGCATTCGAAATTTATAAATACAAACAGAAAGTACCTTTAATGAACGAACAGATTGATCTTATATACCTTTAACACATATTCTAAGTATAGAATTATAATTTACATAAAGTTTGCTGTTTTACCTTCAGGATAAGCTACCATAATGACTTGTTTACTATTATTTACACATTTTCTCTTGATAATGGTACATCTATTGAAACGAGTAAAGAAATAAATAATTATACAAAAGAAATTATGGAATTATATTGTATTTTAAACATTAGTGTTATTTAATACCAAAGAGCTGCCGAGAAACCAAACCTATTTGATAAAAACAAGTATATTATAAATATTTAATTCACAAAAAATAATTAATAAGGTAAGTCATTCTGTTGCTTTTTTAATTCTTACAGGTACATTTTAAACGTTATTAGTTTTGCCTAACAACTGTTTGATATACTTAATACTTACTTAATTATATGTGAAAATTTAGATTAAAATATCCTTACTGTTAAGAGAACACCTCCAGTTGATTTGCATTTAATATCAAATTTATTGTAATTAGTCTCGTTAATCTACGGAGCACGAATCACAAAGCGTAACTTGGTAGGGAGAATTAAAACAGGAGCAGGCGCAGAGTATACGCTTAAATTATGTACAATTTAAAAATTCAAACTATATTTATCTTTCAGGCCTACTATATAAACGCAACAGAATTGTTGTGCGGCTGTTCTAACGGTGCTACTCTGGGTTATAATCCAAAGTATCTTCAGAAATAATATGTCATAGCGTTTAGTTTTAGATTAAAAAATGTTGGTACAACTCATTTGAATGTTCACATAAAAATTCCCTGTGTAAGGAACAATCTTATAATCGGAGATTAAATAAAATATTGCTCAAATCACCCGCTTCGACTCAGAGCACTGAACAAAAATCGAACTAGTACGACCAAATACGAATTTTATCGACGTTGGACAATATAAATACCACTGTAACAATTTTTTTAGGATCATTACACAACATCTTTTTTAATACGTTGATAACGAAAATAGAGAACATTGTAAAAACAAAAACAATACTCTACAGGGTGATTCTTGCGGAACCCCCCATATTTGGATATCGTGTTCCAGTAACCAAAGCAAACAAAAACAGTCTAATAATCATATGGTAAAAGGTCAACCGTTACTGAATAAATTATTAAAAATAAATTTTAATCAATAAAAATGAATCACTACTGTTGGTGCCGATAGGTTGCTTTTATTAAGATTTGCTATTTTATGTTGGGTAAGCAAGCCTTGCATGCAATTGTCAGATTTGTAATTGTCACATTAATTTTGACGTTCATATAGTAAAATGATTGTTTTCTATCCAAATTCTGTTAAAATTTAGGTAAATTCAGTTAAAACGTAATTTTCAATGCCTACCACATTTACCCATCGGGAATATGCAGATATCATTACCTGGGTGATGTTAGGTCCCGGCCGGCCAGCTCCAAGCGGTGGAATTCCACCACTGTCAGAACCGTATCTCCCGTACTGCAGCTGCAGTTTTTTTTACGTTCACAATAGCCTGCCGACACAATAATCAGCTGTTTGTATGACGCAATTAAATGATTAATTCGACAAAATTTTTCCTTCTATTCAGAAAGCGTTAATGGGTAGGCTCCGTAGGATGGAATTTACATTACCGCTCCAACAGAGGTTTCTTATTTTTTTCCTGACGTTAGGAATAGGCTAAGAAATGTAATCATACAGTTGGAGGAATCGATAGAATGACTATTCGAATAAATTTTTTCGTTGCATTCTCAAAGACCTAAAGCGCCAGCTCCAAAGACGGAAATGAACGGTTATTCTAATGGCGCTTTACCAAAGTTTTCCAATTTTTTCTGAAGTTGATAATTGGTGGCCAAGAAAGTTGATGAGCAGATTGGATGTATCGATGGAAAGACTATTCGGAAAATTTTTTCGCCCCATTCAGAAACCCCTAGAGGGCCAGCTCAAGGTTCGAAATGAACGGTCACTTTAATAACGCTTTACCAAAGTTTCTCATTTTTGGCGACGAAGAAAATTATCGAGCAGATTATACGTATCGATGGAAAAACTATTTGGGTATTTTTTTTGGCTCCCTTCTGAAAGCACTAGAGGGCCAGTTTCAAGGTTCTAAATGAAATTTTTTTCGAATAATGTTCAAGAAAATGTATTTCTTCTTTTTTTGAATTGAAAAAAGACATGAAACTGATACGAGTATTGATGTAAAGACTTCTTGGACAGGAATTTAATTTCAAAATAATAATAAAAGAGTAAAACTCAAATAAATTGCTGAATATAAATCAAAGTATTATCATAAATGAACATCTTACAAAAAAATAAGAGATCAATAAAAATCGTACAAATAAAAAAATTAAAATTAATATATGCCATATTTAGAACAGGACGGTGAGGAACGGCAGTTTTACATGAATCACAGTCGATAAATCAGTCTTTTATCATTTCAACAAAATAAAATTATTACAACAAAAAAATAAAATAAAAATGAAAACTGAAAATGTAAACTTTCACCATTAACACTCATAATAAAATACTTATCTTTTTTGGGATTTTTCAATGGTGTACTTTAAATTATACAATCTAAACGTTTCGATAACACTTACAGTTATCTTCGTCAGTAGTAATGTTTGTTAAAAATTGTTAAAGATGTAGTAAACAATTTTGTCAAATTTGAAAAATTCAAACAATTTGACAAAATTGTTTACTACATCTTTAACAATTTAACAAACATTACTGAAAAACTAATTAAATATAAATAAATAATCAAAAAAAAATATTATTAAAAATAAACTAGTTACAGCAAAGAACTAATAACAATATGCGAAATGACACTTTTTTTTATTTCCCTACGTTACCATAACGTTTGCGAAATAAATATTTCGCGCACTGCATGTAAACTCTATGAGATTATTATAATTTAACTTTTGTGGTCCTCAACCAAGCAAAAATCCAAGAACAAAATTATTTAAAACAATTTTAAGGGATTATATATATATATATATATATATATATATATATATATATATATATATATATATATATATATATATATAATAGATGGTTGTAGAAAAACATTGTTTGTAACACGTGCGCGAACTACTTTGGTGATCTCGACTAATTTTTTTACTCGGCTGCGCCTCGTTAAAAAATTCAATTCTCGATCACCAAAGTAGCATTTCGCGCACTAGATACAAAAATAACTATTTACTCAAATAATTAGTTATGTCAAATGCATCTCGTATGTATGAATCTCATGCACGTGAGTGAAATTCCGTCTGATTTCTCAAGGCTGCCACAAACAATATAAACACGAGTCTTTCATATCACTAGATCTCGTGATTAATAATTTTTTTAGGTATGTCCTATAATCATTTGGAACAAACCTTATATCTGGATCAATATTATATGTTATGCAGGATGCATAATAAATCACATATACCCCACAGTTGAAATTATCCTGTTGAAGAGGTATATTATTTTTTAACGATATTGTCAGCTCAGAATTGACGTCACTATTGAATTTGTTATTATATTTTCCCAAAAATATAACCATTCGTTTCATGAATTCTTCACCCTTATATAGACCTGATGGATCCATACAAAAATCTCCTTTTTTTAAATCTATTTAATCAATATCCAGTGATTGTCATTTTGATTAAATGGCAGTATAATATTAGAGTCCTTTTTGAAGTAATGATATAGTTCTCTACTGAACTCGTTTTGCAACGTTAAAGTTACTCGTGCAGTTGCT
The DNA here is from genome assembly GCA_036346205.1 of Vesta saturnalis. Lineage (NCBI taxonomy): Eukaryota > Metazoa > Arthropoda > Insecta > Coleoptera > Lampyridae > Vesta > Vesta saturnalis. The sequence continues at coordinate 388,584 of JARFJB010001972.1, forward strand.
GAGTATCGCCGTCGTTTTCCTCCAGACAGTCTTCAACAATGCAAGTGAAACCGAAATATTTCCGAGAGCAAGAATTGTATCTGAAAGGCAATCTGGTCCCGATGTAGACGTAAAAGAAGCAATTCTTAACATGGCAGAGCGTAGTCCTTCTGTGAGTACAAGACGCATTGCTACTCGTCTCCAAATTAATCAAATCACTACATGGAAGACTCTTCGCAGACAGAAAAAGTAGCTCTCATATTACAAAGAACAAGTACAAAGTAGATTTCAAAGATTTTGAAATCGAATATTTATAAATTGAACTGCATATTCGGTAATTCTTATTGGACTAACACTTTATATTAGATATATAAAACATATTAGATGTATTATAAGTGTTTTGCAACTGTGGTTTCATATTAGTTGAGTTGCTGGGCCTATTTACACAGTTTTTGCTTTTATAGCGCGACGTTTCCGAAGCGGACTCTGCTTCCATCATCAGGCCTAGTCCTGAGAAGAACTGTTTTTGCACTTGAGTCGAATTAATGTATTATGATTTCTTTCCAAACACTCGACTACTCCCAGATTCGAAATTGGTACCTTTCACATTTACCGCTGAAGCACTGAGTAATCCAAAATATATTTTTAGAACTTATATATGTTTTATATATATATAATCCAACCCGTTCAAAATCTTCGTGAAGGTGATTATGCCCAGTGTTTGCAATTTTGCCAATGGGTAAAAAAATATATCGTACATTTTACAAACACATTTTGTTTACTGACGAGACTCAGTTCACTCGTAACGGAGTAAATAACTGTCACAACGAACATCGCTGGTCAGATGAAAATTTGCAACTTTCAACATAAGATAAGATAAGATTACAATAATTTAGTGTCGTATTAATTCACATAAACCGAGAACATTAGCAGAGTCTATAAAATACATATATACCGGGTGATTTTTAAGTTGATGCTTTTTTTTAAGTGTGTGTAGAGCTAATTAAAATAAACAACTTTTTCAAATAAAATTTTTTAATTAACTCAAAAATAAAAGATTTTTAAGTTGATGCTTTTTTTAAAACTGTGTATAGAACTACTTAAAATAAACCACTTTTTCAAATAACATATTTTCGTATTGCTTTAATTGTTGCTGCTGCCTGTTCTATTCGCCCAATTAATTATTCCCGCGTGTTTACCGGTGTTTGTAGCCTCACCACGCATATTCGGGTTGTTATGGAACTGCAAACAATCTCTGTGATAAGACGGCTGTTAATTTTGTTTTGTTTCTGTTTACACTTTTTTATGTCAAGCAGAAATGTGTCAGTTAATCGCGTGTTAGATTTCAGTCAGTTTGTGATTATTGAGAAATAAAGAATGGCTCACGTGTATGAAAATAATGAATTCGTGGATATGCTGTTGATTTATGGAGAGTGTT